>QNTS01000075.1:288973-368073 GCA_003317085.1 Hucho hucho | reverse complement strand
TTTTTCCTCAAATGAACTGGTATATTTTTCTATTTATGCTAATTCCTTTCAGCCAATTTGTATCTTTAATATTTGACAGGCAAACAAATTCCCTTTTCCAATTGCCTCCTCCATTTTTGTGGTAATGCTGCAATCAGTTGGTTTAAAGTTTGGATTGAGCAGAAAATCCCATATATTTTCGATAGCTGCACATGTAACATAACTCCTCTGTTTCTATTCATAATATAATTAATAAATATACAATAAAAATGTAAAAAATTGTATAATTAATGTATTTTTATTAATCAGTATATTTGAGTTTAACCATAACATTTGTTGTATTATTTGTTCCATATTTTCTGGAGGATAAAACAAAAATTGCAACCAGCTCTGTATGGCTTGTTTAAGAAAGGGCGATACAAAATGTAATTTTCAATTAGTTGGAAATGAGAAGTTGTAATCTGTATAAAGACACAAAGGCAATTTTTTAACAAAGGATGAGCCTTTCTTAATAATCTACTGGAGAAACATTTTGGGTTTAAGTATAACTTATGAGTGAAGCTTTTAGTGAGAGGTTTAAATGTTTAATATTTAATAATTTTAGCCCCCCAAACTCATATTCATTATATTAATAGGCCCGTTTAATTTTGTCTGGCTTAGCGTTCCAAATCCAAATTAAATATTTTTTGCTCAAATGATTAAAACAATTAGTCGTTTGGAGTAGGCAGTGCCATTAGTAAATAAGTAAACTGTGATAGGACCAAAGAGTTAATGTGATTTTTCCATAAATAGACAAGTATTTACCTCTCCATGGTTGCAGAATCTTATCTATTTTTGCAACCTTTCTATTGAAATTGATTGTTGTAAGTTCATTTATATTTTTTGTGAGATGTGAATACCAAGTATGTCTACTTGCCCATTTTGTTGCTAATTATGACATGTTACACATGTCATAATTAGGTTTTAGTCCAAAGGCTAGAAAAGTGATCAAGATCTTCAATGAGACTTTGCAATGATCCAGATTGCGGACATAAGAAAAAACGTAAGTCATCGGCATATATTCCCACTTTCGTTTTTATCCTCTGGATTTCTAACTCTTTGATGTTCTTGTTGGATCTAATTTTAATAGCTAGCATTTCAATGGCCATAATAAATAGATATGGAGACAACGGACAGCCTTGTTTTACTCCTCTTAAAAGATCTATACTTTCTGAGAAGTAACCATTATTTACTATTTTACATCTGGGGTTGCTGTACATAACTTTAACCCATTGTAACGAGTGCGCTGAGAGTCGGGAAGCAAGTTCAGAGAGTGCATGTTTTAATAAATAAAATAAACAATGAACACGAAACACAAACAACGCACCTACATGAAAACAGTCAATAACACCTGCCGAAATAACCAAGGGGAGTGACAGATATAGGGAAGATAATTAAGGAGGTTATGGAGTCAAGGTAAGTGTCATGAGGCGCAGGTGCGCGAGACGATGGTGACAGGTGTGCGGGATAATCAGCAGCCTGATGACCTAGAGGCCGGAGAGGGAGTATACGTGACACCCATTGTATAAGAGATTCACCAAAATTAAAGTAATCCAGGCATTTATATATAAATTCTAGTCGTACTTTATCAAACGCCTTTTCTAAATCTGATATGAAGACCAGGCCTGGTATCTTTGATGTTTCATGATGTTCAATTGTTTCAAGTAATGGTTGTATATTATCTCCAATATATTGTCCATGTAAAACACCTGTCTGATCAGGATGAACAATATCTGGTAAAACCTTTTTATTTCTATGTGCTATGCATTTCGCCAGGATTTTCGCGTCACAACATTGAAGTGCAAGAGGCCTCCAGTTTTTTAAATGGACTGGATCTTTATACTTACCACCTGGATCCTGTTTTAGTGGTAATGAAATCAGACCTTCTTGTTGAGTACCTGAAAGTCTACCAATTTATAGGAGTAATTAAAACATGCTAATAATGGATCCTATCTATTTCTCTGATTTGATCCGGCCATACATACCTACACGTACGCTACGGTCACAAGACGTAGGCCACCTTATTGTCCCTAGAATTTCTAAGCAAACAGCTGGAGGCAAGGCTTTCTCCTACAGAGCTCCATTTTTATGGAATGATCTGCCTATCCATGTGAGAGACGCAGACTCTGTCTCGACTTTTAAGTCCTTACTGAAGACTCATCTCTTCAGTAGATCCTATGATTGAGTGTAGTCTGGCCCAGGGGTGTGAAGGTCTTTTCGGACCCTGAAATTGAGGTTCGAACCGAATAGGATCCGTGAAATCCCCATCAGACACCGAGAGAACATGTAATAAATCTCTCAATTTGGATCTGAGGTGGACCAGATCCAAACCAAAATATGTCTGAGATGAGAGGGAATCGGATCCAAATTGGGTCGAGTCTGTATCGGACCCAAATCGATCAGAAATATAAAAAATGCAGCTTTATTGATGTGCAAGCCAGTAGAAATGTTTTGACTTGTCTGTCAGGCAGGGAATGTTAACGTTTTACATGCATTTTCTAGTAGCAGGTAGCCTAGTGGTTAGAGCGTTGGGCCAGTAACCAAAAGGTTGCTGGATTGAATGTCTGAGCTGACAAGGTAAAACATCTGTTGTTCTGCCCCTGAACAAGGAAGTTAACCCACTGTTCCCTGGTAGGCTGTTATTGTAAATAAGAATTTGTTCTTAACTGACTTGCCTAGTTACATAAAAAGAAACATTTGTGTGTATGGAAAATTTCAGCTCATGAAACATGGGACCAACACTTAACATGTTGTGTTAATATTTTTGTTCATTATAAAATAACTCTACACTACAGCTTATTATTTTTATAAATTACATCCCTAATTTAAAATGTCAACACAAGAAGGAAGGACAGTGTGATGACAAAGCAGTATAGGCGCTTCGATCTCCTGAATGCACTCTCTGTCTCCCGCTAATTCGTGTGCATTCGTTGTATCATTGTGTGAATGTTTGCCCTTTGTTTGTTCATGTTTTTTTTTTTTTTTTTTTTTACATATATTTTGCCTGAGCACGCATAAAATTACCAGGACTGATGTGCGCAAATGTTGGGTTATAAAAGTTCCCAGTTGGGGCTGTCTGATAGTAGCCTAGCCAATTTCTGATTGTCTTTACAAACTTTTGTCATCTCACACAGAAAGTCAACAGAGTGTTTTACATCCATTGCGAATGACAGTAGTTCCTCACTGTAGGCCTATTTGAAAAATAAAATCTGTCCAACACTCCTTTTCAATAGGCCTAAGTAACCTTGGTGTAAAATAGCAACATTGCTGATCCTATAGCTCAAGTGGAAACATCATAAAATAGGCTACATTCTTAGAAGAAAAGGTTCTATCGCTTGCTTCATATATGGAACCCTTAAAAGTTATATATAGAACCCTAGAGGTTATTCTTCACTGAACCAAAATGGTTGCATATAGAACCCTGCACAATGCTATTTATGAATTATGGCTACTATTAATTAAGTATTCATATTATTATCTAAGAATATAATTGAATAAACAATAGTTTGAAAATATGCTCTTGTGGCCAGGGAGGCATCTCTGTTTGAAACCAACTGCCATGCGTAGCAAATGTGATTTATAGAGGATGTATTTATTGAGGATATTTATTTCCATAAGGATATTTTCTTCCTCAAAAATGATTTCGAATCTGGTCGGTATTTCACATATTTTCAGACAGATCAGAAGACCGTGGCCACCGAGATCTGAAGGTCAACTACAGAATTTTGAATCCAACCTGTTTGGATACTGGATCAGATTTCGGGGATAATCTGGTTAGGGTATATCCGTGAAGACCTCCGGTCGGTCGGTCTCTCTCTCTCTCTCTCTCTCTCTCTCTCTCTCTCTCTCTCTCTCTGTCTCTCTATCTCTCTATTACCACCCTCTCTCTCTGTCTGTACTTGGACGTGTGTGGAAATCACCAGAGCTCGCTCCAGGCATAAGTGAACTGCAGAAAAAACTTGCTTTAAAACTGCAACATTTTATCTACACCCCATGGTAAAATGTGTAGAATTGCAGGAAATTTCCTTTAGAACGTACATGTTTCTCTCCTCCATCAAGACGGGGACCACTAACAAATTGTGCCCGCTTAGCAAACTAAATCTTGCTTAGGGCACCCAAAAGGCCAGAGCTGGCTCTGCACATCACATCACTCAAAGCTCTTGATCTGACACACTGCAGCTGCCTGGTCTGAGTGTCAAATCATGGCTACTATCATAGTTTGTCCCTTGGGCCACCTTCCTCAGTTCCTCCAAATATCATCCAAACATCATTAGCAATAATTAGAAAAATCAAAAGACTATTGAACTTCTCTGTAATTCCATTTATTTTCTCATTGATTAATTCTAATTGTTTATCCAACCGAGAGTCTCCTTTAGTCCTTCTAACAGGGTTGTTTTTTATTTACGCAATAGCTCAGCCAACATCTGTTTTAAGCTTATCAGCCCTGTGTTCAGCAGCAAAACTCTCTCTGTGTTACAGCCTCATTCTAAAATGGATTAAATAAAAACAATTCTCATTCATCTATACACAATACCACAAAACGACAAAGGGAAAACAGTTTTTCTAACATTTTCAAAATAAAAAAAATGAAACACCTTATTTACATAAGTATTAAGATCCTTTGCTATGAGACTTTAAATTGAGCTCAGGTGCATCTTCTTTCCATTGATCTACCTTGAGATGTTTCTAAAACTTGATTGGAGTCCACCTGTGATGAATTCAATTGATTGGACATGATTTGGAAAGGCACACACCTGTCTATATAAGGTCCCACAGTTGACAGTGCATATCAGAACAAAAACCAAGCCATGAAGTTGAAGGAATTGTCCGTAGAGTTCCAAGACAGAAGGAATTGTCCGTAGAGTTCCAAGACAGAATTGTGTCGAGGCACAGATCTGGAGAAGGGAACCATTCTTAAATGGAGGAAGTTTGGAACCACCAAGACTCTTCCCAGAGCTGGCCGCCCGGCCAAACTGAGCAATCGGGGAAAAGGGCCTTGGTCAGGGAGGTGACCAAGACCCCGATGGTCACTCTGACAGAGCTCCAGAGTTCCTCTGTGGAGATAGGAAAACACTCCAGAAGGACAACCATCTCTGCAGCACTCCACCATTCAGGCCTTTATGGTAATGGCCAGATGGAAGCCCCTCCTCAGTAAAAGGCAAATGACAGTCTGCTTGGAGTTTGCCAAAAGGCACCTAAAGACTCTCATGCCAAGTGTCACGTCTGGTGGAAACCTGGCACCCTCCTTACGGTGTAGCATGGTGGTGGCAGCATCATGCTGTGGGGATGTTTTTGAGCGGCAGGGACTGGAAGACTAGTCAGGATCGAGGGAAAGATGAACAGAGCAAAGTACAGAGAGAACCTTGATGAACTTGTTCCAGAGCTCTCAGGACCTCAGACTGGGGTGCTGGTTCACCTTCCAACAGGACAGGACCCTAAGCACACAGCCAAGACAACGCAAGAGTGGCTTCGGGACAAGTCTCTGATTGTCCTTGAGTGGCTCAGCCAGAGCCAGACTTGCACCCGATCGAACATCTCTGGAGAGACCTGAAAATAGCTTTGAAGCGACGCTCCCTATCGAACCTGAAGAGGATCTGGTGTGCCAACTTGTAGTGTCATACCCAAGAAGACTCTAGGCTGTAATCGCTGCCAAAGGTGCTTCAACAAAGTACTGAGTAAAGTTATGTAAATGTAATATTTCAGTTTACATTTTTTTAGAAATTTGCAAACATTTCTAAAAACCTGTTTTTTCTTTGTCATTATTGGGTATTGTGTGTAAAAAACGACTTGATCCATTTTAAAGTAAGGCTGTAACATAATAAAATGTGGAGAAAGTCAAGGGGTCTGAATACTTTCCGAATGGACTGTAAATGTATATGATGGTGTGTATAGACATTATGGACAGTATATGAATAGAAAAGGTGTGTACAGCGCAGTGGTCTAAGGCACTGCATCGCCCTACGTCGTCCGGGTTAGGGGAGGGTTTGGCCGGCAGGGATGTTCCTGTCCCATCGTGCACTAGCTAGTCCTGTGGCGGACCGGGCGCAATGCACGCTGACACAGTTGCCAGGTGTGCGGTGTTTCCTCCGACACATTGGTGCGGCTGGCTTCCGGATTAAGCAGGCGTTGTGTCAAGAAGCAGTGCGGCTTGGCTGGATTGTGTTTCGGAGGACGTACGGCTCTCGACCTTCGCCTCTCCCAAGTCCGTACGGGAGTTGCAGCGATGGGACAAGACTGTAACTACCAATTGGATATCACGAAAAGGGGTAAAAAAAAAAAATTAGCCTTGACTAGAATACAGCCGTGGATCTGTTGCGGTGGTATGCAAATTGTAGTGGGTCTAGGTTGTCGGTTAAGGTGGAGCAGATATAATCCTTAATTAACTAGGCCCTTAAAGCACTTCATGATGACAGAAATGAGTGCTACGGTGTGATAGTCATTTAGTTCAGTTACCTTCACTTTCTTGGGTACAGGAACAATGGTGGACATCTTGAAGTAAGTGGGGACAACAGACTGGGAAAGGTAGAGATTGAATATATCTGTAAACACTCCAGCCAGCTGGTCTGCCCATGGTCTGAGGACCCGGCTAGTGATGTTTTCTGGGCCTGCAGCCTTGCGAGGGTTAACACAATTAAATGTCTTACTCAAATCGGCCATGGAGAACGAGATCTCACAGTCCCGGTGGCACTGTGTTTTCCTCAAAGCCGGCGAGGAAGGTGTTTCACTTGTCTGGGAGCAAGGCATTGGTGTCTGCGACGTGGATAGTTTTCCCTTTATAATCCATGATTGTCTGGAGTCCCTGCCACATACGTCTCATGTTTGAGCCATTGAATTGCTACTCCACTTTGTCTCTGTACTCTGTACTCTGTACTGTTTGATTGCCTTGCGGAGGGCAAAGCTGGACTGTTTGTACTGGTCCATGTTCCCAGTCACCTTGCCATGGTTAAATGTGGTTGTTCGCAATTTCAGTT
The DNA here is from genome assembly GCA_003317085.1 of Hucho hucho. Classification (NCBI taxonomy): domain Eukaryota; kingdom Metazoa; phylum Chordata; class Actinopteri; order Salmoniformes; family Salmonidae; genus Hucho; species Hucho hucho. The sequence continues at coordinate 361,084 of QNTS01000075.1, read as the reverse complement.
TTGAGCAAATGCTGACATCTATCGATATTTTTTGCTTTTGATAAGTTCTGATCATCACAGTAGGAACAACATCCCCTATGTACTTCCTTATGAACTCAGTCACAGAGTCAGAGGCAACACGGAACAGTCCGTGTGATCAAAACAATCTTGAAGTATAGATTCCGATTGGTGAGACCAACGTTGAGCAGTCCTTACCACGGGTACTTCCTGTTTAAGTTTCTGCATATAGGAAGGGAGGAGCATATGGAGGCTTGATTTGATTTGCCGGAGGGAGGGCGGGGGAGGGCCTTGCAACCAACCCGGAAGGGGGAGTAGCAATGGTCAAGAATTCTTGATGAGCGAGTAGTTCAGGCAATGTGTTGATAAAAGTTTGATAGCATTTTCCTCAGATTTGCTTTATTAAAGTTCTCAACTACAATAAATGTGGCCTCATGATATATACAGTTTTCAGTGTTCACAAAGTCCAGTGTAGCTCTTTTAGAGCCGTCGTGGTGTGGGCTTGAGGGAGAATATACACGGCCGTGACGATGACCGAAGATAATTCTCTCGGGAGGTAATGCGGTCGGAGAACAAAATTACTTTATTTCCTGTACGTTACCACAATCACACCATGGGTAGTTAGTCATGAAACATACACCTCCTCCTTTCTTTTTCCCGGAGAGTTCTTTCCCTCTGTCCTTGCGATATTTGGAGAACCCCGCTGGCTGTATGGATGGGGACAGTATTTCCGGAGAGAGCCATGATTCTGTGAGACAGAGTATGTTACAATCCCTGATGTCTCTCTGGTAGGAGATCCTCACCCTGAGCTCATCTACTTTATTATCCAGGGACTGAGCATTAGCAAGTAATATACTCGGAAGCGGTAGATGGTATGCACGCTTCCTGAGTCGGACTAAAATCCCACTCCTTATTCCTTTGTTGGTGGCGTCTTGGCCCCTGGGATGAGTGGAAATGCCTCGGCGGGTACGAACAAAGGATCCGATTCAGGAAAATCGTATTTCTGGTCGAAATGCTGGTGAGTGACCGCCAATCTAATACCCCAAAGTTATTTTAATTATAATAATTTAAGAAATAACACAACAACAACAACAAAAAATACTGCAAAATTGGTTAGGAGCTAGGAACAGGGCGACCATGTCTTTTGGCGACATCTTGTATCTTAAAGCCCAATTAATAAATCTGCCATAATTGTATGCAAATCAATAAGCCCAAAGCTCCAACAGCTTTTTCTGAGAGGCTGGGCATTCCCTCATTGTCCCCCATAGACTCTCTGTTTTCTCAACTTAATTACCAACACACAGATTGCTATTTTCAATACTGCATCTCTCCAATCCCTTTCAAAGCTGTAGCACTCACCCAGCTTCTCTCTCCTCATCTCCATACCTCCCTCCTCTCTCCAGCAGGTCCATATGAGGGTTGGCTGTTTGTACGGTAGCTGAAGCAAGGAAGGTTCAGTCGGAGCGATAATAAACGGAGGCTCTTCGTGGGGCTTACTGTAATCCTCACTGGGGCCTACCGCCAGCTGCGCAGGCGGGCTGTATGTAGCATGTACCATGTAACCTGAGTAGTAGATTCAGACAGGCAGCCACAGGAGTAGAGCTCTCCCAGCCCCAAATCATGCAGTCACTTATTTTGGCAGTGTAGGTTGTGCTCCTATTGGTGTAACTGTGCCTTCAAACCCAGGGCTTGTGCATTAGTAACAGGACTTAATATCTACAGTTTGATTGGCATTTATGTTTTTCTTCCCTGTCCACTCTTTTCAATATTTTCAGATCTAAGTTAATACAATGTTCCACAATGCTATCAGTCAAGACTAATTTGAAGTATCCGGCGATTCATCTGAGGTGAGTCAGTGCTTCAGTACCGATTGGCTGCAATGCTGTTTATTTAGCAAAACTCAAAGGCAACACTGTGATCATGCTAATGCTTAGCCCGGAGGTAGCATAACCAGGGCTGGCCAACTTAATCCCTTCTGAGAGGTGGTTGGAGAGTAGATTTGCAACTTGGCACCATTTGTCCCCAGTTCTGAGATATTAACGTATTCAAGCCCATGACTGCCAGGGAAAAAGGGAAAAGGCACTGTGAATTATAAATAACACACTTCCTGTTAATTTAATCACAAACAGCACAATCCTCTCTAATCTCAGTCCTCTTTAAATTTGGTCCAGGTCTCCAACCTTATTATACCAGCGTTCCCTGATGTGTTCTAGAAATCTCCTCTCCTCCTTTTTTGTCCATAATCTCCACTCTTCCTCCGTATGTTATGCCTCATGTCTCCTTTCCTCCTGTCATTCCTCTCCCCTCTCCTCTCCTCTTCTTTCCTCCCCTCCCTCTCATCTTTCTTCCCCTCTCCTCTCCTCTCTTTTTATCTTCTCTCCTCTTACTGTATCTCATCTCCTCTCCTTTCCTTTTTTCCCCCTTTCTTTTATAGCCCACTGTAATTTGCTTATGTTGTGATTTATGAATCCCTTGATTATACGTTCTGCTGATCTCTCTCAATCCATGCCTATGTGAAAACAGGATTACAAAGAGAATCAGCATTAATTAGCTCTAATCAAGACATTGATAAGGATTTTAAATATAATTTTGTCTACAAGGGAAGCAAAAGCACACAGAGTACACTTACATATCCCGCTGTATAAAACAATCATGGACCAATATGCAGCCCATTAAAGCAGCAATCAGCAGAAGAAACCATAACAAAGCATTCTCCTCGCCCCTATTTCAGTAAAAAGCTGAGGGATGGTGCTGGAGAAATGTAACCACTCTCAAATTCACAGACAGAGCTATGAGTGCAAGGACTGGCCATCCATGATATGAAAATTATAGTTTTAACCATTCATGTGTTTGGGTTACCTTTAGACGAGTCCTGTGAAACTTGTGGGTGTCATAGATAAAAAAGGAGTGAGAGTCTCCCCTTTCTATAGAGTGGCCACATTAGTTTGTTGGCCAAACCGTTCGGATGCTATAGACGTTTTTCATGAGAAGACCGATTTTCTGTTCATGTTCTCCACAGAGAGCCAAAGGGAACAGGCACTTTCTGGGCCATGTGAGCTGAATATGGGACCTTCAGTGATGAACCCTCCAGCATGGTCAGATTGGTACAGGCAGCCATCTGCCCACTCATCCACCAGCAGCAGGAGGCAGGAAGAGATTCTCTGTGGAACAAACAACTAGCCAAAGAGGCACAGCTCACACATGCAACTCCACACCATAGAGAAACTCGGGTGCAGTGTGGTGATGTGGTCCACAGTCCACTCAACACATTTATCCCAAATTCAAGAGCTTTTGTCGTTTTTGGCTTGTCACGCACATACAACACACTGGCAGTGTTGCTGTCACAACAATACAAACACACATAGTTACTCTTTACTCTGTGCTATCATAGGGCTCCCGAGTGGTGCAGTGGTCTAAGGCACTGCATTCCAGTGTAAGTCACTAAAGTACCTGGTTCTAATCCATGTTGTGATTTTGAGTCCCATAGGGCGGCACACAATTCTCCCTCCATTTTCCAGGTCACAGCAGCAGTCAATGTGTGTGTTTGAAGTTACATGGCAGCTTTGAGTTTATTGACTTGGTCTCTCTCGCATGCACAACATCCTTTTAGTCCATGTACAGATCTGAGCTCTTGTTATGTAGAGTGTGTTGTACTTTGGCTGCCCATGGCGTCCGATCCACCAGCAGGGTCTAGGCTCTCTCTGACCTCTGGGAGTGGGTCTAAAAGAAAGGGTCTCAGAGAGAGCTAAAAGTTGTTTTGTGTGCATACTATTATCCTACGCTCCCCACTTAGCTGCTGCACTCCTCTCATCATACTACTGTAGGGGAGGTGAAAGGGAGAGAGAGAGAGAGAGAGAGAGAGAGAGAGAGAGAGAGAGAGAGAGAGAGAGAGAGAGAGAGAGAGAGAGAGAATGTGCATGTATCTATGTGCAGCATTGAGGTGTGAAAAACAGTGGGACAGAGGAAGGAAGAGAAGGGATCTTCTGGGAACCTGACTAGAGCCCTGAGAGACTGCAGGTATACAGGCTCCATGGACCGCAGCTCTCTCTCACATCTGCATGAACTGTACTGCTCTTCCACTGTACTGAAAAGGACAGGCATGGGCTGGTGCTGCTCCTCATTTGTGCCATATATTGTTGACATTAAAATCTGTTGCTGAGGACAAAAGACACAGTGCTGGAACAAAGGCTTCCAAACCCATGTCTCTCCCCGATTCCTCTGAGGATCCCATATATTACATAATAGATGAGTAGTTTCAAGCCATGACACCCACCATCTCAGATTGTTCTGAAATAGTTTCTGTAGTTAGATACACATACGATTTGCATTCCTGAAACATTATTTTATTGAAATTGTATTTTATCTCAGAGAAATTAAGTTCATGGATTTCACCCAAATTGGCCATTTTCATTTATAGGATTCAGATAATAGTCAATAAATATAGAACCCAATATCCGATTTGAACCAAACTCCTTCCTACCAATGAGTTTTATCTTTATTTTACAAACTAAGACATGAGGTCAAAAGCCAGCCACGTACCCCCCACACCCCATGCCTATCCCACCCCAACAACCATGTTCGACAGGTAGTATGAAGCTATGGCTTTGAGGAGTATTGCTTCTCCATACTATGTAATGTATTCCCTGTGAATCTGGAGGTGGGTTATTTTCCCCTGTTCAGAGAAATTTGTACACCGAAAAAAATACAGTATAAACACAACATGTAAAGTGTTGGTCGCATGTTTCATGAGCTGAAATAAAATATCCCAGAAATTTTCCATATGCAAAAAAATGTTATTTCTCTAAAATGTTAATGAGCATTTCTCCTTTGCCAAAAGAATCCATCCAACAAACAGGTTTGGCATATCAATAAGCTGATTAAACAGCATGATCATTACACAGGTCCACCTTGTGCTGGGGACAATAAAAGGCCACTAAAATGTGCAGTTTCTTTTTTTTCACACAACACAATGCCACAGGTCTCTCAAGTTTTGAGCGAGTGTGCAATTGCAATGCTGACTGCAGGAATGTCCACCAGAGCTGTTGCCAGAGAATTGAATGTTCAACATTGTTTTAGAGATTTTGACAGTACCTCCAACCGACCCACAACCTCAGACCACTTGTATTGCGCCGTGGGCGAGCGGTTTCCTGATGTTAACGCTGTGAACTGAGTGCCCCATGGTGGCGGAGGGATTATGATATGGGCATGCATAAGCTACGGACAACGAACACAATTGCATTTTATCAATGGCAATTTGAATGCACAGATACTGTGACAAGATCATGAGGCCCATTGTCGTGCCATTCATCCACCGCCATCACCTCATGTTTCAGCATGATAATGCATGGCCCCATGTCACAATAATCTGTACACAATACTTGGAAACTGAAAATGTCCCAGTTGTTCTAGGCCTGCATACTCACCAGACATGTCACCCATTGAGCATATTTGGAATGCCCTGGATCGACGTGTACAACAGCGTGTTCCAGTTCCCGACAATATCCAGCAACTTAGCACAGCCAATGAAGAGGAGTGGGACAATATTCCACAGGCCACAATCAACAGCCTGATCAACTCTATGCGAAGGAGATGTGAGGCAAATGGTGATCACACCAGATACTGAATGGTTTTCTGATCCAAGCCCTACCTTTTTTTTAAGGTATCTGTGACCAACAGATGCATATATGTATTCCCAGTCATGTGAAATCCATAGATTAGGGCCTAATGAATTTATTTCAATTGACTAATTTCCTTATATGAACTGTAACTCAGTAAAATCTTAGAAGTTGTTGCATGTTGCATTAATATTTTTGTTCAGTATAATTGAAGCTTGCATTATTACCATAAGGTAATGTGAAAGTCCCAGGTTTTGACCATTAGATGCCGCTGTTCCTGCTATACCACCACACTCTTTTATCCATTTTGCTGGTCTCTTGTGTTTATTAAATAGATCACAACAACTTTGGGTATAAAAAACTATAGATTTGTCTCATGATGAAAATAAACTGTGTGGTCGTCCTCACAATTCAAGCCAGTCCTCCAGAGGTCCCATACCGGAAAGAAATGAAATCTACTTTCACCCCTGGATACGGTTTGCTCCTGCAACAATAGCATTGTGATAGGCTCACGTTTTATTGGTACAGTGTACCCCCACTATTTATTTTGCCAGGACGCCTTACCGGACCATACCTGCTTACTTTCACCCCTGCCTAACCCTAACCTTAACCCTTTAACCTAACTCCTAACCCCAAACCCTAACCTCTAGCCTAGCTAACGTTAGCCACATAGCTAACATTAGCCACAACAAATTGCAATTTGTAACATATCATACGAAATGGATAATGTGCATCAACAAATTAATACATACCATATGAAACTCCAATTAGTAATATATTATACTAATTGGAGTGTGTCAGATTTATGTTTGATATGTTACGTGTACACCTGGGTCAAGGTTGGAACTCCAACTGTTTCACCGAGGGAAGAGGCTGAGACTTTAACAATTTTTGGCCTCGTCGTCTTCAATAACGTCCACCTCCACACTTCAACACACACTCAAGTTTTGGACAAGCTCACCAGATGCCCAGGAGTAAACAGGCCCACTCGAACTCCCAGTGAGTGTGGTGTTGCGCCGTGTGGAATATACGTGGCCGATGTCTGCTTCTTTCTGTTTGATTCTATTCGTCTACTTCTCATCCAATTTTGCTTCATCGCTGGTTCTGTTGGATTGGTAGCTAGCTGGCTGTGGCGGTTGTGGTAACATGTGGTTTCGGTGTGGCTGTGCCAGAGCGTGGAGCTGGAGCTCTGGTTGGTATTGAGTGCAGAAAGAGAGCCTGAGAAAGGTGCGTCCATCCTTCATTATAAGGGGAGCCAAAGACGTAATGCCTATAGGGGGCACAGGGGTATGATCCCCCTCAGATTTGTTCTGTTAAAAAATGTATTAAATGATTTACAAACAATTGTTTCTCTGTAATATTACTAGCCACCTAGCAATTTTATGAATTTGGCTTTAGCTAGCACAGATAGGTTCCCAATCTCCCAACGTCATAACTAGCTACCAATAAACCATTTCAGGCTTTTAATCAAGTTAGAATAGCTAGCTTGTCTAACTATCTTAGCTGGCATGCCTGCTGGCAAGGTTGGTAGACTTTAGAAAAGCAAGCAATAACAAAATGTACTGAATAAGACTCACATTCCTTTCAAAATCTTACCCAGATTTTTAGCAGAGATGCAGAGAAGCATATTTAGTTTATATATAAAAAAAAAACACCAGTCAGGAGGATACAGAGAGCTCAAGAGGTATGCTTAGATATGCAGAATAAAATATATATTTTTGACATATAATTAAGCATAATGATTATGGCTCTAGATTGCAGGAAAAAGAAGTTCAAGGTCAAGTTATCTTTATTGTCCCAATTGGGAAATTTGTTGGGCAGTCAGGGTTAAACAATAAAAAAAACAGTGACAACCATACAGATCAATAAAAAGGAGCAGTCATTGTGCAAAAGCGCAGAAATAACTAGACATTATTTAATTTAATATGCAGATTCAGAATGTGTATGGCCTGTGGGATAAAATACTTATTGAATCAGTTGCTATTGAGTTTAGGAAGTCTAAAACGACTACATGAGCGACTACAAAATCATCAAAAAGGGAGTTATCAGGAGAGTCTAGGATACTGTTAGCTCTCCTCACCACTTGCTTACTGAATGTCAGAGCTGTGCCTGTTGCACCACGATGACAATTCTGGCCACCTTAACCACCCTGTCAAACCTATTTTTGTTGCAAACATTAAGATTGCCAAACCAGGCCACCATCAAGAACATCAATAAAACTACTGTAAAACAGTGTCATCATTGTCTTGCTGACATTAAAAGAGTTCATCTTTCGCAGAAAAAAATGACGCTGCTGTCCCTTTTTAAAGATCTGTGTTCTCCTCAAACGTGTGAGAGCAAAATTGCAAGATGATGTTATAATGCTGTTATTGCATTCAATGGTTGTTTTATGCAACAGAATAAGGGGTTGTCAAAATGCTCATCTGTGTGTGTTCTGAGGATGGGCCTCTAGAATATTTACGATGTCTTTGGGTGATACCGCATTCCAGAGCATGAGTTAATGTTTCTGTACTGGGGTACCAGGGGGAGATGGCTCCAGTATGGAGTTGGGGGTCCAGACCCTGGTCTCTACACAATGAGGACAGTTGTTACAGCTGATACTGTCTGCTGTGTATTATAAGTATCTTTCATACAAATCTTAACCTTGTGACCCATTCCATACATCTGTTGTTTGTCATGTAGACTGAAGGAGGATGGACTTTGCTATAAAAGGCTCAAACCAGCTCATAGAGTTCTCAGTGATCACCTCCAGGGGTGATTACTGACCAACTCCATTACAGCAGTAATTAAATAATAAAGTTTGATTGTTTTGAAGAAATCTAAAAGTCTCTCATTTTGATTAAAATAATTCCACCACAAACGTCAACTTGTTGTCCAGCAGTTGTCCAGCACTATTACCAGGTACTTGTAGGTACTGACCAGCTCAATGTAATTTCCCATGACCACAGAGGTTTGGGGTTCAGTAGCTGCCTTCTAAAGTCAATTGCCATATCTTTAGTTTTGGAGACATTCAGTTGGAAGAAGCAGTTCTCACACCATGACACAAAGTCATCTACTACAGGCCCATGCTCAGACTCTCCATCCTGCAGTAGACTGACAATGACAGAGACATCAGCAAACTTGATGATGTGTCTGTTTTCATATTTGCTACGACAGTCATTAGTGTATAGTATGTATAGCTTTTCTGCTAGTATGTGAGGCTGGATAGTATTGAAGGGCGACGAGAAGTCGATAACTGGAAGCCTCGCATGGATTTTTGGTCCCTCCAGGTAGTTGTAGAGGAAGTTGAGTAGGGTTAGAGTTGCGTCCTCCACCCCTCGCTTGGCCCTGTAAGCAAACTGCAGGGTGTCCAGGGAATTCTCAACCTGACGCTGTACATCCTTCTTGATTCGTTTCTCAAATGATTTTATCACCAAGGATGTCAGTGCCACTGGCCTAAAATCATTCAGCGCCTTGGGGGATTTGATTTTTGTCACAGGAACAACAGTAGCATGCTTCCAGAGTTTAGGCACGTTCTGCAGCTCGAGTGACAGCATGACCACATGATGGAAAATGCCACTGAGTTGTTCTGCACATGACTTACAGTGAGGGAAAAAAGTATTTGATCCCCTGCTTATTTTGTACGTTTGCCCACTGACAAAGAAATGATCAGTCTATAATTTTAATGGTAGGTTTATTTGAACAGTGAGAGACAGAATAACAACAAAAAAATCCAGAAAAACTCATGTGAAAAATGTTATAAATTGATTTGCATTTTAATGAGGGAAATAGGTATTTGATCCCTCTGCAAAACATGACTTAGTACTTGGTGGCAAAACCCTTGTTGGCAATCACAGAGGTCAGACGTTTCTTGTAGTTGGCCACCAGGTTTGCACACATCTCAGGAGGGATTTTGTCCCACTCCTCTTTGCAGATCTTCTCCAAGTCATTAAGGTTTCGAGGCTGACGTTTGGCAACTCGAACCTTCAGCTCCCTCCACAGATTTTCTATGGGATTAAGGTCTGGAGACTGGCTAGGCCACTCCAGGACCTTAATGTGCTTCTTCTTGAGCCACTCCTTTGTTGCCTTGGCCGTGTGTTTTGGGTCATTGTCATGCTGGAATACCCATCCACGACCCATTTTCAATGCCCTGGCTGAGGGAAGGAGGTTCTCACCCAAGATTTGACGGTACATGGCCCCGTCCATCGTCCCTTTGATGCGGTGAAGTTGTCCTGTCCCCTTAGCAGAAAAACACCCCCAAAGCATAATGTTTCCACCTCCATGTTTGACGGTGGGGATGGTGTTCTTGGGGTCATAGGCCGCATTCCTCCTCCTCCAAACACGGCGAGTTGAGTTGATGCCAAAGAGCTCAATTTTGGTCTCATCTGACCACAACACTTTCACCCAGTTGTCCTCTGAATCATTCAGATGTTCATTGGCAAACTTCAGACGGGCATGTATATGTGCTTTCTTGAGCAGGGGGACCTTGCGGGCGCTGCAGGATTTCAGTCCTTCACGGCGTAGTGTTTTACCAATTGTTTTCTTGGTGACTATGGTCCCAGCTGCCTTGAGATCATTGACAAGATCCTCCCGTGTAGTTCTGGGCTGATTCCTCACTGTTCTCATGATCATTGCAACTCCATGAGGTGAGATCTTGCATGGAGCCCCAGGCCGAGGGAGATTGACAGTTCTTTTGTGTTTCTTCCATTTGCGAATAATCGCACCAACTGTTGTCACCTTCTCACCAAGCTGCTTGGCGATGGTCTTGTAGCCCATGCCAGCCTTGTGTAGGTCTACAATCTTGTCCCTGACATCCTTGGAGAGCTCTTTGGTCTTGGCCATGGTGGAGAGTTTGGAATCCGATTGATTGCTTCTGTGGACAGGTGTCTTTTATACAGGTAACAAGCTGAGATTAGGAACACTCACTTTAAGAGTGTGCTCCTAATATCAGCTCGTTACCTGTATAAAAGACACCTGGGAGCCAGAAATCTTTCTGATTGAGAGGGGGTCAAATACTTATTTCCCTCATTAAAATGCAAATAAATGTACAACATTTTTCACATGCATTTTTCTGGATTTTTTGTTGTTATTGTGTCTCTCACTGTTCAAATAAACCTACCATTAAAATTATAGACTGATCATTTCTTTGTCAGTGGGCAAACGTACAAAATCAGCAGGGGATCAAATACTTTTTTCCCTCACTGTAAGTACCTGTCCACCAATGTTTAGTCCTGGCCTTTTTTTAACTTTGGTCTGTCTGAATAGGCTGGTGACACTCTGGACCCTAAATTCCATATTGGGAGTAGCAATTGTTCTCATATGCATGTCAGTTATTTATCCACTAAAGTTCTGTTTGTCAATTCTGAGATAAAAACCATTTAGCTCATCAGTTGGTCCTTTGTTTGAGTTAAAACCATCAACCGTTATCATCTTGTTTCCCTTGTCTTGTAGCCCAACCATAGTTATCATTCCATTCTAGGCAGCCCTAAGATTGCTGCTATAAGTTCACCCTCAATCTTCTCCTTATATTTTAGTTTGGTCTTCTTAATTCCGGATCTCGCTTCAATCTTAGATTCCCTTTTAGCAGTCACATTGCTCTCACAGAAAGCAGTATTCATCTTACACAATAAGCCATTCAATGACTTGATAACAATGCTTGTTGTTAGGCTAGATAGTTAAATTTTTGATAGGGATCACTGTATCTTTACAGAAGGAGATATAACTGCACAGTGAGTTCATCTATATTGTCGCTAGTCTTGAAACACAGCCCAGTCTGTGCACTCAAAACAGTCCTGCAATGCCAGATTGCTTTCATTGGTCCAAACTTCATGTCCCGCTTTTGTGCTTTTTCTCTTATCAGCACAGTCCTGTAGAGAGGCAGAAGATGCATTGTGTTGTGGTCAGATGAGCCGAGCGGGGCTCTCGCTGTAGACTTGTAGGCCCCTCTGATGGAGCCATAACATGGTTCCAGGGCCTTGTTGAGGTGTTTTGGGCCATATTGACATATTGATAGAAGTTATTCAGAGTTTTCTTCATGTTACAGTGATTCAAATATCCTAAAATATCCAAAAATAATATTGTGGGCATCGGTAAATATAAACTGTAGTTTCTGTGTCACAGTATAAATATGATCAGCAGCATTCTTCGCATTGGCCTTAGAGTGAATGTAAACGACCGTGATGAATATTTGAGGAAATTCTCTTGGGATATAGAAAGGTCTTACTGACACTGACAGCAGTTCAATATCAGGTAGACATAGTCTCTCACGGACAGTTACATTGTTGCAGCATCGGTGATTGATGTACAGGCAGACTCCACCCCCCTGTGATTTCCCAGTCTAACTGCTGTCCCAGTCCAGTAGGAACGGACACCCAAATCCGTACATCTCCAAAAATGAGACCATGTCTGAGTCAGTCAGCCAAGTCTCAGTAAAAGACATAAATCAGGGGTCTCTATACTCATGCAGATGATTGATCTTTGCCTGCAACTCATCTGTTTTATTCCTCAATGATTTCACGTTCTGATTATGTTTAATCCTTAATCGAACACCAACTCTCCTCCCCCGTTTACGAACACGGCTAGCCTTTTCACGGTTCTGATCATTAATCCATTCATCGGTTGCCAACACATTCATGTGTTTCAGAAGAATGTGAATGGTCCTGGTGCAACAATCACATCACATCAAGCCAAATGTCGTGGACAGAAAAAAAACTTGAATTGTTGCATCTTGTTATGTTGTTGTCCTCCGGTGCCTAGCTAGCTAGCTAAAATGGTCCCTTTCCTAAATTAGGGATGGACGGAGAAAGGGATTTGAATGGCCAATTATTCTAAAAATAAATTTACATATTTATGCCCATATGTCGTTGTTGTCTCTCCATGTTGGAATCCTTGATCGTCCTGTAGAGTTAATCAGAGTATCTGGTTAACTTTCCCAGAAGTCATAATGTATTTTGTGGTTGTAGGTGGTTAGAATGGGTACTTCAGAGTATTATTCGGTTGTCGGTATTCTCGTTCTAGGTTTACGTAATTTCTAGCTGTAGACTAGTAATTTATGTTGTCTAGAATTTGCTCCTTCTTCTGTAGTGATCGATAGTCTCAGAGTTTAACCATTTCCAGCCGTGTAGTCAAAACAACAGCTGTATGATCTCTGTGGCCTTTAGAATTGCAGCAATTCCAACGTGGGAACTCCATCCCAGTGTTCTCTGATTTCTTAACCATTCGAGACGTCTGGCTTACCGTGGGTCTCTTTGGCATGAAATGTAAATTTCGTCACGGGTGGTTTTATACTCTGGAGTAGAAAAGGGCGGTTCCATAACGCCGACGTAATGTCTGTGCTCACGTGGGCGTGGCCATTGATTTGGTTTACTTTATATGAAAAACCCAGACGCTCATTTAGAAGGTTAACATCACATTACATCTTTTCACAAATAGTTTCATGTTTAATCACATACTTTTCACAATATTTAGATGTAAACCTGATAGCTTGGAAATGTACACTAAGAGATACAGTTATGTGTGTTTCCTGTCCTTCATGAGATCACCAAATGAAACACACTCATCATAACTGTCCCCTAAGTGTCCATGGACCATTCCCACATTCTCAAAAGTAGAAATCCTCCCTTTTTGGGGATTATGAGTTTGGCCTAGAGAGGGTCTTTGTTCTCTCTCCCTCAATACTGCATGGCAGTTTCTACCAGGTATTTATGACCTGTCGTTAAGTCATAAAACTGTGGAGCGAGAGAGAGAGAGAGAGAGAGAGGGGGCTATGATCGTCCCCCCAGGGTACGTCATGATACATGCATGAGAGCACCAGCTGTTCCGGACGACTGTGAGATCACGCTGTCCGTAACGGATGTGATTAAGACTTTAAACAGGTCAACATTCATAAGGCCGCAGGGCAAGACGTAATATCAGGACGTGTACTCCAAGCATGCACTGACCAACTGGCAAGTGTCTTCTTAGATATTTTCAACCTGTCCCTGACAAAGTCTGTAATACCAACATGTTTCATGCAGACCACCATAGTCCCTGTGCCCAAGAACACCAAGGTAACCTGCCTAAATGACTTCCGACCCATACCACTCACATCTGTAGCCATGAAGAGCTTTGAAATACTGGTCATGGCTCACATCAACACCATTATCCCAGAAATCCTAGACCCACTCCAATTTGCATAGCGCCCCAACAGATCCACAGATGATGCAATCTCTATTGCACTCTACACTGCCCTTTCCCACCTGTACAAAAGGAACACCAGCGTGAGAATGTTATTCATTGACTACAGCTCAGCATTCAACACCATAGTGCCCACAAAGCTCATCACTAAACTAAGGACCCTGGGACTAAACACCTCCCTCTGCAACTGGATCCTGGAGTTCCTGATGGGCCGCACCCCAGGTGGTAAGGGTAGGTAACAACACAATGGCCACGCTGATTCTCAACACGGGGGCCCCTCAGGGATGCGGGCTCAGTCCACTCCTGTACTACCTGTTCACTCATGACTGCGTGGCCAGGCACAACTCCAAAACCATCATTAAGTTTGCCGACAACACAACAGTGGTAGGCCTGATCACCGACAACGATGAGACAGGCTATAGTGAGGTCAGAGATCTGGCTGTGTGGTGCTAGGATAACAACCTCTCCCTCAATGTGATCAAGACAAAGCAGCTGATTGTGGACTACAGGAAAAGGAGGACCGAGCACGACCCCCATTCTCATCGACGGGGCTGTAGTGGAGCAGGTTGAGAGCTGCAAGTTCCTTGCCGTCCACATCACCAACAAACTATCATGGTCCAAACACACCAAGACAGTCATGAAGAGGGCATGACAATGCCTATTCCCCCAAAGGAGACTGAAAAGATTTGGCATGGGTCCTCAGATACTCAAAAAGTAATACATCTGCACCATCGAGCGCATCCTGACTGGTTGCATCACTGCCTGGTATTACAACTGTTTAACCTCCGACTGAAAGGCACTACAGAGGGTAGTGCGTACGGCCCAGTACATCACTGGGGCCAAGTTTCCTGCCATCCAGGACCTCTATACCAGGCGGTGTCAGAGGAAGGCCCTAAAAATTGCCAAAGACTCCAGCCACTGTAGTAAGACATAGACTGTTCTCTCTGCTTCCGCACGGCAAGCAGTACTGGAGAGCCAAGTCAAAGTCCAAAAGGCTTCTTAATAGCTTCTACCCCCAAGCCATAAAACTCCTTAACAGCTAATCAAATGGCTACCAGGACTATTTGCATTATCCCACCCAACCCCCACTGGTGCTACTCTCTGTTTATTATCTATGCAGTCACTTTACCTCACTTTACCTTGACTAACTCCTGCCCCCGCATACTGACTCTGTACCAGTACCGCTGTATACAGCCTCACTAGTGTTATTTTATTTTGCTCTTTAATTATTAGATATTTTTCTATTTTCTTATTTTTTATTGATTTTAGTAAATACTTTCTCATCACTTATTTTTCTTAAAACTGCATTGTTAAGGGCTTGTAAGTAAGCATTTCACTGTAAGGTCTACACCTGTTGTATTCGGCGCATGTGACAAATAAAATATGATTTGATTTTGAAACAACACTAATCACAACGCATAGGTTATAGAGCAAATAGCACAATTATCACAACACATAGGTTATAGAGAAAATAACACAATTATCAAAACACAGGTTATCGAGCAAATAACACAATTATCACAACACATACAATACCATTCAAAAGTTTGGACACACCTACTCATTTAAGGGTTTTTCTTCTACATTGTAGAATAATAGTGAAGACATCAAAACTATGAAATAACACATATGGGATCATGTAGTAACCAAAGTGTTAAACAAATCAAAATATATATTATTCAAAGGAGCCACCCCTTGCCTTGATGACAGTTTTGCACACACTTGTCATTCTCTCAACCAGCTTCACCTTGAATGCTTTTCCAACAGTCTTGAAGGAGTTCCCACTTATGCTGAGCACTTGTTGGCTGCTTTTCCTTCACCCTGCGGTCCAACTCATCCCAAAGCATCTCAATTTGGTTGAGGTCGGGTGATTGTGGAGGTCAGGTCATCTGATGCAGCACTCCATCACTCTCCTTCTTGGTCAAATAGCCTTTAAACAGCCTGGATGTGTGTTGGGTCGTTGTCCTGTTGAAAAACAAATGATAGTCCCACTAAGCGCAAACCAGATTGTATGGCGTATCGCTGCAGAATGCTGTGGTAGCCATGCTGGTTAAGTGTGCCTTGAATTCTAAATAAATCACAGACAGTATTACCAGCAAAGCACCCCCACACCATCACACCTCCTCCTCCATGCTTCACATGGGAACCACACATGCAGAGATCATCCGTTCACCTACTCTGTGTCTCACAAAGACACAGTGGTTGGAACCAAAAATCTCAAATTTGGACTCGTCAGACCAAAGGACAGATTTCCACTGGTCTAATGTCCATTACTCATGTTTCTTGGCCCAAGCAAGTCTCTTATCATTATTGGTGTCCTTTAGTAGTGGTTTATTTGAAGCAATTCAACCATGAAAGCCTGATTCATGCAGTCTCCTCTGAACAGTTGATGTTGAGATGTGTCTGTTATTTGAACTCTGTGAAGCATTTATTTGGGCTGCAGTTTCTGAGGCTGGTAACTCTAACGAACTTATCCTCTGCAGTAGAGGTAACTCTGGGTCTTCCTTTCCTGTAGCGGTCCTCATTAGAGCCAATTTCATCATAGCGCTTGATGTTTTTTGCGACTGCACTTGAAGAAACGTTCAAATTTCTTGAAATGTTTAATATTGATTGACCTTCATGTCTTGAAGTAATGATGGACTGTCATTTCTCTTTGCTTATTTGAGCTGTTCTTGATATAATATGGACTTGATCTTTTACCAAATAGGGCTATCTTCTGTATACCACCCCTACCTTGTCACAACACAACGGATTGGCTCAAATGCGTTAAGGAAAGAAATTCCACAAATTAACTTTTAACAAGGCACACCTGTTAATTGAAATGCATTCCAGGTGACTACCTCATGAAGCTGGTTGAGAGAATGCCAAGAGTGTGCAAAGCTGTCAAGGCAAAGGGTGGCTATTTTGAAGAATCTCAAATATAAAATATATTTTGATTTGTTTAACACCTTTTAGGTTACTACATGATTACATATGTCTTATTTCATAGTGTTGATGTCTTCACTATTATTCTACAATGTAGAAAATAGTTAAAATAAAGAAAACCCCTTTAATGAGTAGGTGTGTCCAAACGTTTTACTGGTACTGTAGGTTATAGAGCAAATAACACAATTATCACAATACATAGGTTATAGAGCAAATAACACAATTAGCACAACAGGTTATAGAGCAAATAACACAATTATCACAACAGATAGGTTATAGAGCAAACGCTATAATCACAACACAGTGGTTATAAAGAAAACAGCGCTATAATCACAACACATAGGTTGTAGAGAAAACAAATCTATAATCACAACATATAGGTTATAGAGGAAACAATGCTATAATCACAACACAGGTTATAGAGAAAATAACATAATTATCACAACACATTTCTTTTCTGGCTTGGCTTCAACAGTGATTTTACCCAGGCAGCGCTACTGAACATGATGTGTGGAGATGACTTCTGTGGTATTGGGGATTTTCTTTAGATGTCAGTAACAGGGTCATGTTCTGACATTTCTGTTTTCTCATGGAGGATCACAGGATGACATTGATCAGTCAATCAAAGGATGATGTTCTCTCACTCTCTGTTGTCTGAGTTTGATATACCACATACATACCTGTATACAGGTATGCATGTACAGACACAGAGACAAAATTACACAGACAAATAGAGAACACAGAGACACACACTCTCACATGCATGCATACACACCCCTCTCTGTGTCAATTATTCATCAGACAGACGCTAAGCCAATGATGACGTAACTCTAATACTGGGACAAACAGAGAGGGAAAAATGGCGATGGCTTATTCTAGAAGGTGAGGGAAAAAAGGCAGATGGATACAGTGGAACAGAACACACCTATCATTTTCTCTCTCTCTTCGTCTGTAACATCAAAGTGCTTCGGGAGGTTTATCCTGGATGCACCAAAGGGAATAGAGCCGTTTGTGATTAACCTCGTCTGTCGGTCTATCGCTCCCTCCTGCTGCACCTTTTACTCTGCGACAATGTGCTGGTGATCTTTTTTTCCAGGGGTCCTAACACCATTTCTCCTGTGGCAAACTGTAGGAGATTTTCCACTGAGGTGCTATAAGTTAGGGTCAGTCACTTAGCCTTGAGTTCCACCTTAAGAATTTGGCCTGGAGTCCCCCCACTATTATCCCTTGTAAGTGGTTTCTACCAAGGTGCACAGAGTAAAGATATGCACAAGATAGTCTGTGCAGTATCGTCAGTGGAGGAGGAGAGAGAGTGTAGAGAGTGACACACACAGCGTTTGTTTAGATTTTAGCTGCCCGTGATGGGCAGGACTCACAGGAGGTATGTTGTAAATGAATTTGATCAAGCTATGTAGCTTATTGATTCCTTCTTGATGAATAAATAAAATAATAAATGTTAATACTGCACCACTAGCCACCTAGCAATTTTATAAAGTTGGCTTTAGCTAGCCAGCTAGATAGGTTCCCAATATCCCAACCTAATAATTAGCTACCAAGCCCTTTCAAGCTATCAATCAAGTTAGAGTAGCTTGTCTAACTATCTTAGCTGGCATGTCTGCTGGCAAGGTTACTAAACTTTAGAAAAGCATTCCTTTCAATCTTTCACCCAGATTTGTGGATACAGACAGCTCAAGAGGCATGCTTAGATGGGCAGAAAAATACTTGGTTTAAATGTCATCTAAAACCTTTTGATAATATGATACAGTATTTACCTGTATTGATGATGTGTGTTATGATCCCATGTACTGCCTGTAATTTGGATGTTAAGTCCCATTTTAAGAGGACTTTGAGCGGTTCTGGACCAGTTCCGACTGGCATTTTGGTATATAAAGGGCTCTGTGAAAGTCGTAGGGTCCAGTGCCTCATAGTGCCAGAAAGCCCCATCTGTCTGCTTTCTGCTACCACTTTGTCAGTGGAGCTAACTTGAGGTGTCAGATTTCACACCCCACATTTGCATTGGGAGTGACATGTCACATTTTCTGGCCTATCCAGACAAAGAATCGATTCCATCTGCCTCCGAGTGATGAGACCTAGCCTGGGAGACGGCACATTAAAGGGGACAGTCTAGCGAATCCAGCGATCATGGATTCTCGCTTTGATATTCTCAGACGGATTAAGAGCTCTCAACATTAAAAAATAGTAAATAATTTCGTAGAATTTAAACATGACCACTCTCTCTAGGTCACAGAGGGATGCTTGGTAGAAACTGCTCTGTCGTCAGTTACATGAAATGGGGCCAAATTTGTACTGCCACTAAATATTATCATATATATTTTACATTTATAAGAAAGGTGTAATCTTATAGCAAGTTGTTTATAATTTGATTGTTACTATATTTAGAAAGCGTTTCAGTAGCCCTGTTCAAATGGGAAAAAAATGATATATGTTTTATATTTTCATAATATTGTACTGTGTAATTGAGCTTGTTTCCTCAAAAGTGACTACTCAGCGATGCGTAATATTCTTTTTACAGAAAGATGACTTCCAGACCTTTCTAGAACTATGCATTGTTATATACTCATTTCTGATTGGCTTGAAGGGCATTCTAGAGTGTGCATTATTTACCTATAATGTACATTATGTCAGCACGTTAGAATTCAATGGCTATAGTTCATTCTTAAATGTTCTATGTTTGAGCTACTTTTGAAAGAAAAAGTCGAATTGAAAACAATATTGGCATTGCTGCATTTTCTTTTCATAATTTTCTTTAAAAAAAAATTAACCTTTATTTAACCAGGTAGGCCAGTTGAGAACAAGTTCTCATTTACAACTGCGACCTGGTCAAGATAAAGCAAAGCAGTGCGACAAAAACAACAACACAGAGTTACACATTAACAGATGTACAGTCAAAAACACTGGAGTGATAGATGTGCAGATGATGATGTTCAAGTAGAGATACTGGGGTGCAAAAGAGCAAGAGGATAAATAACAATATGGGGATGAGGTAGTTGGGTGTTTTATTTACAGATTGGCGGTGTACAGATACAGTGATCGGTAAGCTGCTCTGACAGCTGATGCTTAAAGTTAGAGAGGGAGATACAAGACTCCAGCTTCAGTGATTTTTGCAATTCGTTCCAGTCATTGGCAGCAGAGAACTGAAAGGAAAGGCGGCCAAAGGAAATGTTGGCTTTGGGGATGAACAGTGAAATATACCTGCTGGAGTGCATGCTATGGGTGGGTGTTGCTATATGGGTGGGTGTTGCTATGGTGACCAGTGAGCTGAGATAAGGTGGGCTTTACCTAGCAAAAACGTATAGATGACCTGGAGCCAGTGGGTTTGGCGACGAATATGTAGTGAGGGCCAGCCAACGAGAGCATACAGGTCNTTCCAGTCATTGGTAGCAGAGAACTGAAAGGAAAGGCGGCCAAAGGAAATGTTGGCTTTGGGGATGAACAGTGAAATATACCTGCTGGAGTGCATGCTATGGGTGGGTGTTGCTATATGGGTGGGTGTTGCTATGGTGACCAGTGAGCTGAGATAAGGTGGGCTTTACCTAGCAAAAACGTATAGATGACCTGGAGCCAGTGGGTTTGGCAACGAATATGTAGTGAGGGCCAGCCAACGAGAGCATACAGGTCGCAGTGGTGGGTAGGATATGGGGCTTTGGTGACAAAATGGATGGCACTGTGATAGACTACATCCAGTTTGCTGAGTAGTGTCGGAGGCTATTTTGTAAATGACATCGCTGAAGTCAAGGATCGGTAGGATAGTCAGTTTTACGAGGGTATGTTTGGCAGCATGAGTGAAGGAGGTTTTGTTGCAAAATAGGAAGCCGATTCTAGATTTAATTTTGGATTGGAGATGCTTAATGTGAGTCTGGAAGGTGAGTTTACAGTCTAACCAGACATCTAGGTATTTGTAGTTGTCCACATATTCTAAGTCAGAACTGTCCAGAGTAGTGATGCTAGTCGGGCGGGCGGGTGGGGGCAACAATCGATTGAAGAGCATGCACTTATTTTTACTAGCATTTAAAAGCATTTGGAGGCCACGGAAGGAGTGGTGTATGGCATTGAAGCTCGTTTGGAGGTTTGTTAGCACAGTGTCCAAAGAAGGGTCAGATGTATACAAAATGGTGTCGTCTGCGTAGAGGTGGATCAAAGAATCACCAGCAGCAAGAGCGACATCATTGATATATACAGAGAAAAGAGTTGGCCCTATTGAACTCTGTGGCACCCACATAGAGACTGCCAGAGGTCCGGACAACAGGCCCTCCGATTTTACACACTGAACTCTATCTGAGAAGTAGTTGGAGAACCAGGCGAGGCAGTCATTTGAGAAGCCAAGGCTATTGAGTCTGCTGATAAGAATGCGGTGATTGACAGAGTCGAAAGCCTTGGCCAGGTCGATGAAGACGGCTGTACAGTACTGTCTTTTATCGATGCCGGTTATGATATCGTTTAGGACCTTGAGCGTGGCTGAGGTGCACCCATGACCAGCTCAGAAACCAGATTGCATAATGGTGAAGGTACTGTGTGATTCGAAATGATCGGCTTGTTAACTAAGGCAGGTTGCTGCAAGTTGCTGCAGTGGTGCTGAGCTGTTTTCCGGGGTATAGTAAGCTAGGACTGATGGTTTGGTTAGCAAAACTAGGAAGTCTTTTTGTTTGGTTACCAAGGTAACTATTGTACAGTGAGGGAAAAAAGTTTTGGATCCCCTGCTGATTTTGTATGTTTGCCCACTGACAAAGAAATTATCAGTCTATAATTTTAATGGTAGGTTTATTTGAACAGTGAGAGACAGAATAACAAACAAAAAATCCAGAAAAATGCATGTGAAAAATGTTATAAATTGATTTGCATTTTAATGAGGGAAATAAGTATTTGACCCCCTCTCAATCAGAAAGATTTCTGGCTCCCAGGTGTCTTTTATACAGGTAACGAGCTGAGATTAGGAGCACACTCATAAAGGGAGTGATCCTAATCTCAGTTTGCTACCTGTATAAAAGACATCTGTCCACAGAAGCAATCAATCAATCAGATTCCAAACTCTCCACTATGGCCAAGACCAAAGAGCTCTCCAAGGATGTCAGGGACAAGATTGTAGACCTACACAAGGCTGAAATGGGCTCCAAGACCATCACCAAGCAGCTTGGTGAGAAGGTGACAACAGTTGGTGCGATTATTCGCAAATGGAAGAAACACAAAAGAACTGTCAATCTCCCTCGGCCTGGGGCTCCATGCAAGATCTCACCTCGTGGAGTTGCAATGATCATGAGAACGGTGAGGAATCAGCCCAGAACTACACGGGAGGATCTTGTCAATGATCTCAAGGCAGCTGGGACCATAGTCACCAAGAAAANATAAAGGGAGTGATCCTAATCTCAGTTTGCTACCTGTATAAAAGACATCTGTCCACAGAAGCAATCAATCAATCAGATTCCAAACTCTCCACTATGGCCAAGACCAAAGAGCTCTCCAAGGATGTCAGGGACAAGATTGTAGACCTACACAAGGCTGAAATGGGCTCCAAGACCATCACCAAGCAGCTTGGTGAGAAGGTGACAACAGTTGGTGCGATTATTCGCAAATGGAAGAAACACAAAAGAACTGTCAATCTCCCTCGGCCTGGGGCTCCATGCAAGATCTCACCTCGTGGAGTTGCAATGATCATGAGAACGGTGAGGAATCAGCCCAGAACTACACGGGAGGATCTTGTCAATGATCTCAAGGCAGCTGGGACCATAGTCACCAAGAAAACTATTGGTAACACACTACGCCGTGAAGGACTGAAATCTTGCAGCGCCCGCAAGGTCCCCCTGCTCAAGAAAGCAAATATACATGCCCGTCTGAAGTTTGCCAATGAACATCTGAATGATTCAGAGGACAACTGGGTGAAAGTGTTGTGGTCAGATGAGACCAAAATGGAGCTCTTTGCATCAACTCAACTCGCCGTGTTTGGAGGAGGAGGAATGCTGCCTATGACCCCAAGAACACCATCCCCACCATCAAACATGGAGATGGAAATATTATGCTTTGGGGGTGTTTTTCTGCTAAGGGGACAGGACAACTTCACCGTATCAAAGGGACGATGGACGGGGCCATGTACCATCAAATCTTGGGTGAGAACCTCCTTCCCTCAGCCAGGGCATTGAAAATGGGTCGTGGATGGGTATTCCAGCATGACAATGACCCAAAACACACGGCCAAGGCAACAAAGGAGTGGCTCAAGAAGAAGCACATTAAGGTCCTGTGGTGGCCTAGCCAGTCTCCAGACCTTAATCCCATAGAAAATCTGTGGATGGAGCTGAAGGTTCGAGTTGCTAAACATCAGCCTCGAAACCTTAATGACTTGGCCAACTACAAGAAACGTCTGACCTCTGTGATTGCCAACAAGGGTTTTGCCACCAAGTACTGTTTTGCAGAGGGGTCAAATACTTATTTCCCTCATTAAAATGCAAATAAATTTATAACATTTTTCACATGCGTTTTTCTGGATTTTTTGGTTGTTATTCTGTCTCTCACTGTTCAAATAAACTTACCGTTAAAATTATAGACTGATCATTTCTTTGTCAGTGGGCAAACGTACAAAATCAGCAGGGGATCAAATACTTTTCCCTCACTGTAGCTATCTAGTAAGGTTTCTAGTTACTTCAGTGGATGTTGAACATATTTCTACCTGCAAATGAACACATTTCTAGCAGCAAATGTCTTAAATTATAGCCATGCTAAAATGGGATAATCAACTCGGGGCTCTATGAGTTCTCGGGAAAATAATGCAACTCCATGCAAGGTCAATTTCATTTTCTATAGGATTGAGGTCAGGGCTTTGTGATGGCCACTCCAATACCTTGACTTTGCTTTGTTGTCCTTAAGACCCATTTGCGACCAAACTTCCTGACTGATGTCTTGAGATGTTGCTTCAATATATCCACATAATTGTCCTGCCTCATGATGCAATCTATTTTGTGACGTGCAATAGTCTCTCCTGCAGCAAAGCACCCCCACAACATGATGCTGCCACCCCTGTGCTTCACGGTTGGGATGGTGATCTTCGGCTTGCAAGCCTTCCCCTTTTTCCTCCAAACATAACGATGGTCATTATGGCCAAACAGTTCAATTTTTGTTTCATCAGACCAGAAGACATTTCTCCAAAAAGTACGATCTTTGTCCCCATGTGCAGTTGCAAACATTAGTCTGGCTTTTTAATGGCGTTTTTGGAGCAGTGGCTTCTTCCTTACTGAGCGGCCTTTCAGGTTATGTCGATATAGGACTTGTTTTACTGTGGATATAGATACTTTTGTACCTGTTTCCTCCAGCATCTTCACAAGGTCCTTTGCTGTTGTTCTGTGATTGATTTGCACATTTCGCACCAAAGTACGTTAATCTCTAGGAGACAGAACGCATCACCTTCCTGAGCGGTATGACGGCTGCGTGGTCCCATGGTGTTTATACTTGCGTATTATTGTTTGTACAGATGAACGTGGTACCTTCAGCCGTTTGGGAATTGCTCCCAAGAAGGTCAACAATTTATTTTCTGAGGTCTTGGCTGATTTCTTTTGATTTCCCCATGATGTCAAGCAAAGAGGCACTGAGTTTGAAGGTAGGCCTTGAAATACATCCACAGGTACACCTCCAATTGACTCAAAATATGTCAATTAGCCTATCAGAAGCTTCTAAAGCCATGACAACAATTTCTGGAATTTTCCAAGCTGTTTAAAGGCACAGTCAACTTAGTGTATGTAAACTTCTGACCCACTGGAATTGTGATACAGTGAATTAATTATAAGTGAAATAATCTGTCTGTAAACAATTGTTGGAAATTTGACTTGTGTCATGCACAAAGTAGATGTCCTAACCAACATGCCAAAACTATAGTTTGTTAACAAGTCATTTGTGGAGTGGTTGAAAAACGAGTTTTAATGACTCCAACCTAAGTGTATGTAAACTTCCGACTTCAACTGTATGTTTATAATTATGTGATGAAATTAAATCAGGTAATCATTAACTCAGTAACCTGGGGCACCATGGGAAAAGTTAAATAAGTTTCCGTTTCCCAAATTAACTCAAAGAATATCAGAATATCGATTTTACAGCAGTCGCTAATTCATAAATTCCCTCTTCAGTCTCATTCTGAACGTCGAGTAATTCGTAAATCTGCACAAACCTGGGGTCTCACTAGATAATTGGTGTGGTACGGAATTGAGTTAATAATTTATTTACTAACAAGGTAAATGATAATATAAGATACACATACACAAACACACAGGCTAGGCTATTGATTAGAACTTAGTACAATGAAACAGGTCCCCCGCGGACCAACACAATATGACACGTCTTACACAAGATGGGGATTTAGAAAGAGAGAGTGCACTAGAAAAAAAGCACACTTGGATACATTTGTAATCTATGCTTAGTTTAGCCCTAACACCTTGTCCCGAACTGCCGCTCTTATGGGTCAGAATTATAATGATGTAATTACTTGTTGAAGGTCTCTGTTGGGGTATCTCTTCGTGGACCGAGTTCCGCCTTCCTCTGATGGCGGCACCACCTTCGTTACCGGGTGTAAGTCTCCGATTGTCCACACGATGTCAGTGTCCTTTCTCTTAGCTGTCTGTTTCCTTGCCCTCGTTCTGTGTAGATGGTTCCAATGTGGAAATGAAGGCAGTGTAGACACATGATTCCTTGGAGAGAATAACAGGGTGGTCCTGCTTGAATTCACCTTCTTAGATACAGATACAGCTACTCAACTGTAGCATTGATTGCTTAGAGGTTCCTTTGTCTTCTTCCACCTCGTGTTGTGTTTTGGGGTCACGACTAGTCACGACTAAACTCTTAACTCACATGTTTTATACCCCAGGGTACAAAGGGCGTATCTAGTTACGAGGCAAGGCATCAGGATTTTACTCAGATCCAGTTTAGATGACTTAATTTACTGTTCATCTTTACAAAAACATTCTCTTTGATCTGGACATTTTCCACACAACGCACAGTATTTAAGCATCATGTACATATTATGAAAACTCTTAAAGTTACCAAGTTTCCGTTATAACATCATTTAACTTTTAATAACATAACAAAATAATAATAAAAAGTAACACAATATAACAATAACAATAACGAGGCTATATACAGGGGGTACCGGTATCGAGCCAGTGTGCGGGGGTACAGGTTAATTGAGTTAATTTGTACATGTAGGTAGGGTTGAAGTGACTATGCATAGATAATAAACAACGAGTACCAGCAGTGTACAAAAGTTAGGGGGGGGGGTCAATGTAAATTAATTTTATTAATTGTTCAGCAGTCTTATTGCTTGGGTGTAGAAGCTGTTGAGGAGCCTTTTGGTCCTAGACTGGGCGCTCCGGTACCGCTTGCCGTGCAGAGCAGAGAAAACAGTCAATAACTTGGGTGACTGGAGTCTGACAATTTTATGGGCTTTCCTCTGACACGCCTATTATATAGGTCCTGGATGTTTGGCTACAGTGATGGTAGTGCGTACGGCACAGTACCTCTGTAGCGCCTTACGGTCAGATGCCGAGTAGTTGCCATACCAGGCGATGATGCAACCGGTTAGGATGCTCTCGATTGTGCAGCTGTAGAACCTTTTGAGGATCTCGGGACCCATGCCAAATATTTTCAGTCTCCAGAAGGGGGAAAAGGTTTTGTTGTGCCCTCTTCACGACTGTCTTGGTATGTTTGGACCATGATAGTTCGTTGGTGATGTGGACAGCAAGGAACTTGAAACTCGACCCGCTCCACTACAGCCCCGTCAATGTTAATGTGGGCCTGTTCGGCCCGCCTTTTCCTGTAGTCTATGATCAGCTCCTTTGTCTTGCTCACATTGAGGGTGTGGTTGTTGTCCTGGAACCACACTGCCAGTTCTCTGACCGCCTCCCTATAGGCCGTCTCATCGTTGTCGGTGATCAGGCCTACCACTGTTGTGTCGTCGGCAAACGTAATGATGGTTTATGGAGTCGTGTTTGGCCACGCAGTCGTGGGTGAAGAGGGAGTACAGGAGAGGACTAAGTACACACCCCTGAGGGGCCCCAGTGTTAAGGATCAGCGTGGCAGACGTGTTGTTGCCTACTCTTACCACCTGGGGGCGGCCCTTCAGGAAGTCCAGGATCTAGTTGCAGAGGGAGGTGTTTATTCCCAGAGTCCTTAGCTTAGTGATGAGCTTTGTGGGCACTATGGTGTTGAACGCTAAGCTGTAGTCAATGCACAGCATTCTCACATAGGTGTTCCTTTTGTCCAGGTGGGAAAGGGCAGTGTGGAGTGCGATTGAGATTGCGTCATCAGTGGATCAGTTGGGGCGGTATGCGAATTGGAGTGGGTCTAAGGTGTCCGGGAGGATGCTGTTGATGTGAGCCATGACCAGTCTTTCAAAGCACTTCATTGCTACCGACGTGAGTGCTACGGGGCGGTAATCATTTAGGCAGGTTACCTTCGCTTCCTTGGGCACAGGGACTATGGTGGTCTGCTTGACACATGTAGGGATTACAGATTCGGTCAGGGAGAGATTGAAAATGTCAGTGAAGACACTTGACACTTGGTCCGCGCATGCTTTGAGTACATGTCCTAGTAATCCGTCTGCCCCTGCGGCTTTGTGAATGTTGACCTGTTTAACTTCTTAGGGAGCAGCTCCCGAGGTGACGGTTTTGGAGAGTCTGGCATGCCCAAAGTAAAATGCCTCCCACTCAGGGCCAGAAAATAGGATATGCACATAATTAGTACTATTGGATAGGAAACACTCTGAAGTTTATAAGAGTGTTAAAATATTGTCTGTGAGTATAACAGAACAGATATAGCAGGCGAAAACCCGAGGAATTTCTGTCCTGGAAAAAGTGTATTTGACACATTGCCTCATTTTGAACCCCTCCCTATTGAAAATGACCATATAAGGGAGTAAGATTTCAGTACCTATTGCTTCCACTGGATGTCAACAGTTTCTAGACAGTGTTTTGATTCTGTTTAGTTGATCTGGATGGTAATAGAAGAAGAATTAGGAAGTGGTCACCAGAAGTAAACAGAAGAGGATGCGCGTTCACCGGTTTGCGCGTGCTGTGGTTTTTTCCTTTCCTATCGCCCAGTTTATAATCCGGTTGAAATATTATACTAAAATATACATAAAAGTGTTCCTAAGGATACATTATCAATGATGTTTGATTGTTCTTGGACAAGTTTATAGGTATAGGTTTAACGAGTTCTCTTCACGGTTCAATGGGCGAGTGGACGCTGTATTTACTCACCATAATGCACCAACCAAACGGAGATTTATGGATATAATAAATGACTTTTTCTAACAAAAGAACCATGGATTGTCTTCGTTGGACACTTGGGAAGCCCACAGCAGAAGTTCTTCAAAAGGTAATTGATTTGTTTTCGCTGTGAAATGTGTTTTGTGTGAACCGCGATGGTTTATGAATTATGCTAATGGGAAATATTGGAGGTGCTACCCTCAAACAATCAAATGTAGTGCTTTCGCCGTAAAGCCTTTTTGAAATCTGACAACGCTGTGATATTGCCAAGAAGCAGAGCTTTTGATGACTATGCAACACTTGTATATTGATGAATGTTTAATAATTCAACTTTTGGATTTTGAATTTGGCACCTTGCATTTCACTGGGTAGTGTCGGGAGTGGGGCGCTAGCGCTAGCGCCCCACTGCTCCTAAGAGGTTAAAGGTTTTGCTCACATCGGCTACCGAGAGTGTTATCGCATAATCATCCAAAACAGCTGGTGCTCTCGTGCATGCTTCAGTGTTGCTTGCCTCGAAGCGAGCATTAAAGGCATTTAGTTCGTCTGGTAGTCTCGTGTCACTGGGCAGCTCGCGTCTGCTTTTCCCTTTGTAGTCCATAATAGTTTTCAAGCCCTGCCAATCTTAATCCTGTATTGACGCTTTGCTTGTTTGATGGTTCGTCTGAGGGCATAGCGGGATTTCTTATATGTCTGGATTAGTCTCCCGCTCCTTGGAAGCGGCAGCTCTAGCCCTTAGCTCGATGCGATGTTGCCTGTAATCCATGGCTTCTGGTTGGGATATGTACGCACGATCAGTGTGGGAACGACGTGTATTGCATGTTACCGTTCTGAGGTAGACTCTCCATAGGGCCCGCACAAACATTTCAATCCTCCACACAGAGGACAAAGGATTTTGTCTGCTGCCTTAAGATTTACAATAGGAGTGAGGCGTCATAAACCCCCCTCCCCATCAATCCTCTATAACTCTCCCTCTCTGGTGGGAGTAAGAGATGTCTCTGTAGGACTGTGATCCACGATAACCTGACCCGAACAGGCCAGTCATGACACACTTATCCAGAGCAATTCGGGTTAAATGCCTTGCTCAAGGGCACATTGACAGAAATTTCATATAGTTGGTTTGGGGATTCCAACCAGCGACCTTCCAGTTACTGGCTCAAGACGCTTAACCTGGTACGGATCCAATCCCGTGAACGGGATCGATTTTGACAATATCCAGTGAAATGCAGAGCGCCAAATTCAAATTACAAAAACATTAATTTCAAACATTCATGAAAACACAAATGCTGCACACCCTTCAAAAGCTTAGACTGTTAATCTAACAGCATTGTCAGATTTCAAAAAGGCTTTACGGCGAAAGCAGAACATTTGATTGTCTGAGGACAGCGCCCCACTCAAACTCAATTAGCATAATAACATAACCAGCAGAGGTGTCACAAAACTCAAAAATAGCATAAAATAAATCGCTTACCTTTGATGATCTTCCTCTGATGGCATACCCAAGCATCCAGGTTACACAATAAAAGGTCCTTTTGTTCGATAAAGTTCCTCTTCATATCCATATAGCTCAGTTTGTTTGGCGCGTTTTGTTCAGTAATCCACCTGCCCAAAGGCTTTCATCCATGCAGACAAACGATATCCCAAAGGTACCCCGTAAAGTTTGTCGAAAAAAGTCAAGCAGCATTTGTAATCAATACTCAGATACCCTAAAATTAATATAAACTATAATATTTCAGACGGAATATAACCTGCTGAATAGAAGAGAAAAAGAACTGAGCACGCATTCCCTGTTACGCGCAAAATCAAAAACAGTACACTTGATGTGAACTCAGGAACAAGTGGTCTTACTCCCTTGATTTTCATGATTGAAGCTTCAAACCTTTTTCTAAAGACTGTTGACATCTAGTGGAAGCCATAGGAACTGCAATACTGGGGGTTAAACTATAAGGCTTTGAATAGCTTGCCTATTGAAAACAGTGTGACATGACTGATTCAGACATCCCGACATCCAGTTTTAGAAACTTCAGAGTGTTTTCTATCCAAAGCTACTAATTATATGCATATCCTAGCTTCTGGGCCTGAGTAACAGGCAGTTTACTTTGGGCACGTTTTTCATCCGAACTTCAAAATACTGCCCCCTAGCCCTAAGAAGTTAAGCGCTAGGCTACCTGCTGCCCCTGCCATTTTGCCATAACGTTCAAGGACAATTGAACAGGTAAAGAGATATGCTTAGATAACCTATGCAGAAAGATCTACATATTTTTTATACGTCGATATTGGGAATATTGACTGAAATGTTTGAAAAATGCTAAATTCTCCAACTTCTAGACCCCCTTCACCCTAGACCTGGGGCATGCCACAGAAAAGTAGTTAGCATTGCTAACTGGATGTAGCTAGCAGTGATAAAACTGACTATTAGCTAGAAATGACAATACATAAGCAATTAACTAAATTAAACCCCCCGCATGACTTTATCTCCAACAGCATACAGTATGATCAACATCACATATTATTATTTACTGTTAGATGCACACAAAAATACATCTAATGCATTCTCTGAGCGCTGCCACAATGTCAAGGTCTGGTGAACATGTCCTCATCTCTTATTTTAGGTCCAACTTTTGCGTGGACCCTCTGTAGTTCAGTTGGTAGATTGTGATTATCAGGATAGTGGGTTCAATTCCCAGGACCACCCGTAGGTAAAATGTATGCACGTGTGACTGTATGTTGCTTTTGATAAAATCGCCTGCTAAATGGCATATACATTATTATACATTAGGCTCAGGACCTGGTCTGTCTCTGAACAGTCACCTGGCTTTGGTGTGGCGTAGGTTTGGTTGGCCAAGAGGCTTGTAGCTGAGTAGAAAGTGCAGCCCTGAGTGTTCGTGTTTCGTGGTGAAGTACTTTGTATTCATCCCTTATTCTTTAAAACTGTCATGAAGACAGGGAACTGGGCCTCCTCACATCTAAGCCCGATTATGGTTTGTTCACTTGCCATGTGCTGAAAGGCTTCAGTCTTTATTTTCATGTTCTGGTATGCAAACTAGTTGTGCAGCTGGCTGACCTCGCAAGACTCTCACGACATTCTACATTATATCTCCATACACAATAATTGGAAATAGAAAATTGCACTGTGATTAAAGGGCCCTTTCCTTCTCCCAATGCTATGGAAGAAATGGCTTTCAATGTGTGTGTCAAATGCTTCCTCCACCTCCATTGATGGCCATACAAAAACTGTTGTGTTAGGACAAAGACCTTTCTGTGTAATTTTGTCCATTTTTTTCACACACCTGGCTCTATAGGCATAGCTCTTCACTACATAAGATAGAGGAAAAACAGACAAAAATAATATATAATCAAATCCCACTAAAATCTGATAATGTAGATACGTACTGTTGTTGGGACTGAAACACTAACCAATCATACACTGCAATTTTCCATTTGTATGGTACTCAATATGTCATGCCCTGATCTGTTTCACCTGCTCCTGTGATTGTCTCCACCCCCTCCAGGTGTCGCTTATTTTCCCCAGGGTATTTATCCCTGTGTTTCCTGTCTCTCTGTGCCAGTTCGTCTTGTATGTTTAGTCAAGTCAACCAGCGTGTTTTTCCCGTCCTTCTTTTTCTAGTCCTCACGGTTTTGACCCTTGCCTGTTTCTGGACTTTGTACCCGCCTGCCTGACCATTCTACCTGCCTGCCACTCTGTACCTCTTGGACTCTGATCTGGTTTTGACCTTTTTGCCTGTCCACGACCATTCTCTTGCCTAACCCTTTGGATTATTAAACATTGTAAGACTCCAGCCATCTGCCTCCTGTGTCTGCATCTGGGTCTCGCATTGTGTTTCTGTATGGCGATAGATCTAGGAAATGCTAACACTGAAGTTTGGAATAAATTCTTGGAATTGCTCTAGTCCGGTAATTGTCCAGTATTCATCACACATATGCAACCAAGAATAGAACATAACATCACAATTATTAATTCCAAGCTGTTTCAGTGCAGTGTTCTCCCTCAAGCATTTTCATGCCAAGGAGAAATCCATCAGGTATTAATAATTGAGTGGGTGAGTAACGGACAATATTGACAGGAATTGCAGGCATTGATCTGCAGCTCCTTATAATTAGTAATTTGCTATTGTAAACTTCTGTTGTATATGTTCTCCTATAAAATACAATGTGTGACTCATGGGGCTTGGGAGGCAGAGGAAACATCCATGAAATGAACATAAAACCCAAAGTAATTAATTGAATCGCTATATTATTGTGTGTGCTTGTTGCCATGGAG
This sequence comes from Hucho hucho, assembly GCA_003317085.1. Classification (NCBI taxonomy): domain Eukaryota; kingdom Metazoa; phylum Chordata; class Actinopteri; order Salmoniformes; family Salmonidae; genus Hucho; species Hucho hucho. Next base: position 328,859 of record QNTS01000075.1, on the reverse strand, counting down.
AAGGTCACTTTCCACCACTGACTTTCTAATGAACACAATAGGGGACCATAATTCAACCTCTTTCTCCCTTCCACCTTACGCACACACACACACACCACCGTGTGTATTTACTGATTTCCAAAGCAAGTAAAACATAAGTTGAGATTAGTTGACGGTGTACAGACGATCTACTTTACATTCAGATATGTATCAACTGATGAGCATGTTCACCAGGGACTATCTAAATAAAGTGAAAGACTTTAATTAAGTTAATATGCAATAATCACTGTTGTTGGGATGACTGAAATTACATTTTGACACTGGAGCGCCTGTTGAAATAAATCAAGAGGGAAACAAACAAACAATCCCTAAGCTTAAATGTGTCTTTCCTGTTTGTGATGAAGAAACGCATCAGAAGCATGTTAAAATCAATCTTTGAATGAACAAACATCACATTGTCTATCAACATTTTTGGCCTAATGGCTAAAGGCTGCAAGTCGGGCCGTGAGTAAGTGAGTGACAGAGACATTGCAGCCCCAGCACGGTAGTTTAATTAAATGTGTATATTATTAGTACCGGTACTATCGAATGTAACAAGGTAATGTTTTCCTGCAACAAGGAAAACATGTTATCTTTGTTTGTTTGTCCGTTCTTATTTTTCAGAGTAAATAACTCACGGACACTAGAGAAGCTTAACCAAGTTTCATTCTTCCCAAAGGGTCGACACAGCTGTATTCAGACAGCAAAACATTTCTCACCATCACAGGTATATATATCCCACTTAAGGCACTCCTCCCTCTCTCCAATCCTTACATCTTATGGTTCCACAGGAAGAGGGTAGTATTACTCCCTTCAGGGGATCTGACCTCACCTCCTGACCTCAACCCCTCCTTCGCCCGGTCCACAGATGTCCATCTGCTTCCCCTATAGCAATCCTTTGATCTCCTCCCGTCCACCCAGCACACTCCACAGCCACAGATCTACAGATCTCACTCCTTTATATACTATGCGTCTGATCTATCATGTCTTTAATATCTCAATGTTCAAAAATTTGAATCCAACAGAAGGAATGTAGCTCCCCCTATCTCTTCATCTCACCCACCATCTTTTATATACATAATGTTGCCAAGGGTGCCTTCAGTTTGACAGAATAATGTGCAACTTTCAATTAGAAGGAAACAGTACTTTACTGAGCGACCGGTTGAAGAACAGTGTGATCGTGGTGACCCAGAGAATGATTGTGCATGTGTAACGGTGGTCAGTGTGCCACTAACAGCTTAACTTCCTACACTGTCCGACTGCCCCATACTGGGCTCGAACCAGTGATTCTCTGCTTCGCAACACACGTGACCACCCTCCTTGACTGTGTTCCAATGGGTTGAGCCACCCAAAAGCTCCAGCCGCAACATTTTAAGCTAGCTTTGGAGTGAGCTTATGGCACGTTCTTAAATCCGTTACGCTAAACTCAGCGAGCTACCCTGGCCTTTGAGCTGAGCCCAGCTGCCGATTCAGGTCACAGGCACCACTATAACGGGGGTCAGTGTGTTGCTAACAGCTTAGCTTCCTCCACTGTCCGACTGTCCCATACTGGGCTCGAACACTTGACTGCACTCCTTGACAACGTGTAAGCCAACTGAGCTATACAAAAGGATGGCTCCATCGGTGACAATTCAAGCTAGCTGTGCAGTCAGATTACAGCACGTTCTTAACTCCATTACATATGGTGTGCTGCACTTTGGTGCTGCACACATTTTTACGTTTCCAATGGTCACAACCATATTGATCACAGCCTCAGTTTTTCCACGTTCCTTACGTCCTTTAAAAGTCTATCAAGGACTCCATGTTTGTGTCTCCTGACCAACCAGTATGTCCACTCTATGAAGTAGAGCTGCCTCTTTAGAGATCTCTCTGATCAGTTTCCACGCGGACGCCACACCCACTGAATGTTCTGTGCAGACCTATGCGCGGGTCTACGTAATTCTGTAGCCCTCGTGAGAGACTTTAATACACTCTCCACTCGTCACTGACTATCATGCTCTGACACTTCACATGCTTCTTGATGATAGGAACCACCCTCTGGGCACAGACTGGTTGAATCAACGTTGTTTCAACGTAATTTGTCAACATATTGGGACGTGGAATCTACATGGGAAATACACTGGATTTTAAAAAAGTTAATTGTTGTGGAAGTTCAACCACAGGATTATGTCATCATTGTAACACATTTTCAACATAGACAAACCTTGTATAAAATGTTGAATTTGTACCTTTGAAACTACATAAGATCTTCAACATTATATCCACTATCAGTAAAAAAATACAAATAGGCTGGGCAGCATCTCCTACTGGCGAGTTGAGGCACCCTTGGCAACAAAACAAATGAATAGTTTTGGATAGATCCAACTCTCCAGTAGGAGATGCTGCCCAGCCTATTTGTATTTTTTTCTGATGGTGGATATAATGTTGAAGATCTGTAAATCAGTCTTATCACGAAAAACGTCTGTAGCATCCGAACCGAGGAGAGACTCTCACAAACACAATGGCGTTTGCTCTACGATGCCCACAAGTGTCTGGGGACTTGAATTCGATACCACCAATCTGCCAATTATTTGTCTGTACCGTTTGGGCTACAAATTAATATTACCCCACTGTAGAAAGGGGAGACTCTCACGAACACAGTGGTGTTGCTCTATGACCCCCACAAGTGTCACTGGACTCGTCTAAAGGTAAACCATACAAATTAAGGGAAGTAAGGAGGTCGTTTTGTGCCAACAAAATAAGGGGTTTAATATGTGTAAAAAATATATCCGCTACTCGTTGAATATCTCCTTCCAAAATCATGGGCATTAATATGGAGTTGGTCCCCCTTTTGCTGCTATAACAGCCTCTGTCACGTCCTGGCCATAGAGAGCCCTCTTAGGTCAGGACGTGACTAGGGTGGGTTCTAGTATTTGTGTTTCTCTGTTGGTTTTGAGTTCCCAATTAGAGGCAGCTGTTAGTCGTTGCGTCTAATTGGGAATCCTATTTAGTTTGTTCTCTCCCCACCTGTGTTGTGCGTTATTGTATTGTGTTTTTGTATGTGCAGTGTGCGCTACATTTTTTGAGCGTTCGTTTGTTCTTTGATATTTTTGGAAGTTTCACCATTTCATTCAAATGTGGAACTCCACTCACGCTGCGCCTTGGTCCGTTTCATTCAACGATCGTCACAGAATAACCCACCTCACAAGGACCAAGCAGCGTGCCCAGGAGAAGGACATTTGGACCTGGGAGGAGATACTGGGGGGCTGTGAGACCCTTCCTTGGTGGGAGGTGCCGAGGAATGTGGGAGGACAGCGACAAAGCCGGGGTCCGAGGCTACAGCAGTCCCAATATTTTTTTGGGGGGTGGGCACATGATGCCGGCTCCACGCACCAGGCCTCCAGTGTGTCCTCTCAGCCTGGTGCGTCCTGTGCCGGCTCCCCGCACACGCCCTGAAGTGCGTGTCATCAGTCCGGTGAAACCTGTTCCGACTCCACGCACCAGGCCTCCCGTGCGCCTCCCCAGCCCGGTACGTCCAGTACCAGCTCCCCGCACTCGCCCTGAAGTGCGTGTCGTCAGTCCGGTGAGACCAGTGCCGGCTCCATGCACCAGGCCTCCGGTGCGCCTCCCTAGCCTGGTACGTCCAGTGCCAGCTCCTCGCACGCTCCCTGTGGTGCGTGTCATCAGTCCGGTGACTCCTGTGCCGGCTCCCTGCACACGCCCTGAGGTGCGTGTCATCTGTCCGATGAAACCTGTGCCGGCTCCACGCACCAGGCGTCCAGTGCGCCCTCGCAGTCCGGTGAATCCAATGCCGGCTCCACGCACCGGGCCTCCAGTGCGCCTTCTCAGCCCGGGACGTCTGGCACCGGAGCTGCCACCGACGCTAGTGGCCCACTCTCTGCCCATTAAGGGAAATAAAACAAACAGTAAACCAATATGCATTCCAAGGAACAAAAAGGAGACTTAACAGAAGCTATACTGATGAATAGGAGGAGAGGAGTCCGACTGTGTCAATGTGTCAGACCTGTGTGGGTGTGTGTGAGGGAGATAGGATGGAGCAGGAACAAAAGAGGGAGATGAAGTGGGTGAGGTTGCAGGAGGTAATGAGAGAGATGGGTAAAGAGAGGAAGGAACAAAAGAGGGAGATGAAGTGGGTGAGGTTGCAGGAGGTAATGAGAGAGATGGGTAAAGAGAGGAAGGAACAAAAGAGGGAGATGAAGTGGGTGAGGTTGCAGGAGGTAATGAGAGAGATGGGTAAAGAGAGGAAGAGTTTGAATGGAAGATAAACAGTGGTAAAACATTTCACCCCTTGTCTGTTATTACCATAGGGAGGTCTCCTCTGACTGCTGAAAACTTCATGGTTTCTGCGGACCAGATTGTCCTGAATGGCATTCTTACCTTCAACGATGCCCTGGTAATGATGTTTGTGGCATATTATTGCTTTAACATAAATTACACCTCTGACCTGGCAGCAACATTATTTCTCTGATCTCAAAGATTGAAAACTATGAATGGAGGGAGTAGTCTTGCGCACTCACACACAGGCACTTAAATCCACCGACTGCAGCACGCAGTCAAGAAGCAGGCTGATGATAAAAACCCTTGACCAAAATGTTAGACCTGAATGTTTTTACATTAGCATGTTGTAAGTTGCTTTTAAGTGAATGTTTGACACAGTATATGTACAGTTTGAGTTCAATAAATGTTTTTGCACTAGGATCGACATACCTTGTCCTACACCCCCCCGATATAATTTTTTTTTTTTAAATGCTTTAATTGAATTTCCTATCCATAACTATCAAGTGTATAGTTCCAGAAATGTTTGTACACTGAGATTACCTCTTCTTAACACATCCCTCCCTTTGTACCCCTAAACCTCTCTGCCATGCCACTGCACGCACAGGTTTGAACGTGTATCGAATAACTTAATCTACGTAATAAATCTTGTAAAAATATAAGGAAATCCCTGTCTGTTTAGTTTTTTTGCTGGAGAATTCTTTATTTTCACAAACAATAGTGACATTGAGAGTAGGTTTTTGTAATATTATGATAAATATCTGTTTTCTAGCTTTAGTCATCAATTAAGGAGTTGTCTGTTTTTTAGCTGACCAATTCTCTATTTTCACAACTGATACCAGTTGAATTGAGAGTCGTTTTTTATAATATGATTATAATCTGTTAAAGCTATATTTTGTAATTAATTAAAGGAGTTTAGGTTTTTTAGCTGGCCATTACTTTATTTTCATAACCAATGCCAGCGAAGAAAAAGAGGATTCCAGGTAAAAATAGGAGTTAGTATTGTAAAATTGCAGTAACATACTTCATTTGATTGAAAGTAAATCACTGTTTTTATACAGATTATTTATATACATTTTTTGTCTATTTCTGGCACCCGTGCTGCCAGACTTTTACTGTAAATGAACAGGATTTCTTTTTTTACGGTGCACAGTTGCAGTCACCAACACTCTGGAAAACATAAAAACAGCCTAACCAGCTCTGCTAGGGCAAATAAAATGGTCAGTGAGCTGTCTGGAAGTAGCTAGCAAGCTAACCAACGTCAGTCAGTTAGCTTGGGTGCTTGACTGCTGTTGTTAGGACAGAACACTTGGATCAACCCTTAAAGAGATGGGTGGGGCTAAAGTTTGAGTGTGTGAACGATGCTGAATGGGTGTAGACAAAAAAGAGCTCTCCAAAACATTCAAAAGCTATTTTCTCAAAAGTGAGGTTACAAGTTTATCAACTTTCAAAGCAGAATTACTTTCCCATTGTTCCTCAAATGCAGTGTATGATATACCATTTGGTAGCTCTGTGTCTCTGCTTTTATCCAATGTAAAAACCACAATTTAAAATGTCGCTACATAAGACCGAATCAAGGCGGTCGGTCACATATCGTAAATATTAGCTTTTTGGTCTTAATTTAAGATTAGGGGTAGGAATAATGTTAGCAGTGTGGTTATGATTATGTTTGAAATCACATTTTAAGAAGAGAAATTGTAGAAATAAGGGGTCTTTATGACTTTGGTAACTGGTGAAAACCTGGAAATAGCTTGACCCGTGTTACTGCCCTTATGACAAACAGCTTAATCTACAACAGTAATGTGTTATGTGAAAAGTTGTATATAAAAAAAAAACTTTTAAACTAGTAGGTTAATTGCCCAGCCAAGCAGATACAGGTAGTATAGTCATTCTGGTTGTGAAGTGCATTATCAAAAAGCTTTGTCCTTTACAACAAAATACAATTTACCACTTGGCTGTCTATTTTATCACCCTGTCTCAGGCCCTCCCAGTCAACACCACCTCATAAGATGAGGAAGTACATTGTGTATGACGATTGCCTGCTGCAGTTGTTCGAGAGATGTCCAGTTTGGAGCCAAACTTGCAATTTTAGAGAAGACCAGCAAGGGTACCCTCAGCATCACACAGACATACCCTCGCTGTAAGATTTCCTATAAAAGAAACAGGGAGGACACTTGAATCAGGTTGGTTACATTTGACCTGGTCAAAGGTCAAAACAGTTTTGAGTTTTGTCCCAATTCACCTTCATAACTTAGCCTATTGGAACCAGCCTGATCACTGTGTTTACCATTATATTTCATTTCACTTCACATATCACATCAGAAGTGAAATAGAAAGGTGAATGCAGTGATCAGGTTGGTTCCACCATGCTAATCAAAACCCCCATTGATAATGTAATCCGTTCTCTGTGTGTGACCGACCAGTATCTTTGATGAGGGGCCAGGAAATGATCTACACTGCCATGCCATCAAAAGGGCACTGGAAAGGACCTCACCTCCAACCTCACCTCTGGCCTGCTCACCAACGATCGTTGATGGGGAGACCAGAATTAGGCAGGTTTAGTCTGACCTGTTTAAACTGCAACTTAGTATATGTTTGTTTGTCAGATATCACCTATCCTAACTGCCATTGATAATAGGACAGTGACTGTGTATGTGTTCACAGATGCATCTATGGAGACTTGCAAGATGATGTGATGGAATCCTGACCAACAGACAGGCTTGACACTGACGTCTCTGAATGGAGAGACACCTGGCACTCAACACATCCACAATGTGGGACTTAAGCTAATTACTAATAATAGTGCATCAGAAATGTCCAGTATTTGCAACACCCTTTTCATTCCATGTGTCACTGATGAACTCTTGCTTAACTCTGCGTATTTCTATAGATGGAGAGGACTGTAGATGCCACAAGTAAGCCTCATCGTTTGATGGGGAGAACATAATTGGGTAGATTTTATCTGACCTGTTCAACATTGTACCTGTTTGACCCAGTCCTCACGCTCCTGCATGGTGTTGGACGGAATTGCGTTCCGCGGCATTCCCAGGGAATCAAATATTCTGTTTATGAAATGCATTATCAAACACACATTATATTACACTATTCATAACTAAACAGGATTGCAGGTCCTATTTTGCTGTATCTGTATTAAAAAGTCTGAAATGTGAAGCCAGTCCCAGTTTTCATAAATAGGAGTGCAAATAGGCCTACTTCAACAGAGGGGATAAAGATCCATTTTCTACCATTTAGTGTGATTATACACAGTGGTGTCATCTATGCAGTGGAGACCATATAGAAACAGTGGTCAAGGGCCAAGGTCAGAGCCACATATTCCAGTGTTCTACATATTCACATTCACTGGCAACTGCAGAACCATGGAGAGCTCTGCCACAGAAAGAGCCTTTGATTTCTCCAAAGATATTCAAAGCTCATACCTCTGATTGTGGAGGTGTGTTTCTGAGTCAATGGCTTATTCACATATTAGCTTGTTTTCCAGTTTATGGTTGGCTAAAAATAATGGGCTATCATGACAGACCACTGCACTACACTTCTAAATCTAGCCTTATTGTATAGACTAAAAGCCTGCGCATAAACAACCCATGCTGAGCTCATGATAAAATAATGTTACACCCAGAAAATGGGGTTTGTCCCCTGACCTGGCAACCCTGGCCCTAGTAGGCTAGACAACAACAAAGGAATGAGAACTATAGGTTACTCAGTACAGAAACAGCCGCTACTGCCTTTTTACATTTTTTAATTAAGCAGTTTCTAAAAAAACTAATATCACCTACTTCCAGTTGATTCATATAGCTAATGCTGGCTAACAATGACTTAATATGTTAAGTTGTCTGTGCATCTTCTGTCCACATTTCTTGCATTACATTTTTCCTTTCAGCAGATGTTTCTTCGGCAGTTTACCCATTTCAAGTAGATTTTTTTCTGTTTGACATACACGATGCAAATTAGTTTTGTAACCAAACAATCTATTTAGGCCCTGCTTAACAAATCCAGTTTAGACCAGTTTGGATTTTGAGCTGGTCAAGCTGGTTGACCAGCTTGGTCAAGCTGGTTGACCAGCTTGGTCAAGCTGGTTGACCAGCTTGGTCAAGCTGGTTGTTTGCTGAGCTGGTTAACTGGCTGGGTTGAGCTGGTTGACCAGCTTGGTCATTCTTGTTGACTTGTTTGAACAGAGTCCTTTGATGGTGTGGGGCACACATTATGATTCCTTGTGACAATCAGTTCTGTTTGAGAATGTTTGGGGAGAATACATTCAGGCCTCGTATACCCTGAACCAGAATCTGACCTTACAGGAGATGTTAATATGGTGAATCTTCTTTAAGCACAAGAAGCAGCCATTCAACTTCGTAAAATAGCTACATTAGCTGCATTATCCGTTGTTTTTTTATTACAAGCAACTGAAAAAAAATAATACAACAGCTCAATACATTGAAGGTGCCAAAGAGGCAATTTTTTGGTTGCATGTAACTTTTTATTTATACATATACCGGCCGTGATGGCAGTAAATTATCATAGTTACTAATCAAAACTATATAGAGTACCACAGTATGAGTCATAATACCAATAAAACCTAGCGGTCAAACAGGGAAATGGTTCAATCATTTTCCCACCATACATTTTTTCCATAGGGGATTTTAGAAAAATAAGGGCTGTGTTTCGTGTAGGCTTACCCTGGCGTGAAGTTTTGATAACCGTGTAAATCTCTCTCAGACAAGGTGACTTTTTGGGGCTCTATTTGGTGAGTAACAAAAGTATTTTGACATTATTGAAAAGCTGTTGAATGGCAAGTTGAATGACGCTCAAGTTCAAACCTGACATCACATATAGAGCCTTATTTTTTCCTTCATATTGCTTCTATTTAATCAGGTGTGAACCAATGATGTATATAAACCCTGGATTGCTGATGCTATGTATTGGCCAGAGAGTCTTTGAAGCCACCGGTCGGCCATATTGGCACCATAGAAATGAATGGAATTCTACAGTATTTCAATTAAATGGACAGGACAAAATTACTTGTATTTAGGTATGTTGTTGTCATAGTGGGGACAGCAACATTAGTACTCTCTAAAAGAAAATACTTAAAGGAAAATGTTTTTATATATTTTTGTATTTTTTTATGTTTAGCTCACATAATATATAAAAGTATGCATTAAGGTGGCTGTAATAGAATAAACATGTCAAAAACAAATGTGGACATTAATAAATGCATTTCTACTGCTTCCAAGATATTTTTTTTTTTTACACTTGAGGAGGAGTACCAAGATGGCTGCGTAGCGGCTTCAATACAGCGCCCCCTGTCAGTCATCCAGGGTTTCTAAACATCATTGTTGTGAACGCAGTCTCTGTCTGCAACAGCTAGCAGTCACTTCACTATTGATTCTTCAGATAATGTAGCTATTTTATTATTTTGCTAGCAAACGTTAGCAATGTATGCTTGTCAGCATTGTATGCTTATGTCGATTATTATGAAGGCATAGAAATATACAAATATGCGATATCAAAAATGTAGCTTAAAGACTTTGATCCATGCAATATGGAGATGCCAATATACTACAAAGCCAGGACACATCCTATTCATGAAAGCTGAGTAACTTTTATATTATTTAGCTAACTACTGTAAGTTAGCTAGCTAAAGTTCAGAAACATTTCTGGCTCCTAGTGTGACCTTCCTGGTCCAGTCCCTCAAGTCAACACAGGGAGGAGTAATGAATGGATAGTTCATTTATTTCCAAGCTGTAATCATGGGACACAAACAGTATGGATGAATGATGAGTAGGACGGGATATAAATAGCACTCCCACAGCAATTCTCCATGCTGCATAATATACTAACAAAAGAACAATTGAAATGTCTTTCAAAGTCATTGTGATCGTATAGTGGATTTAATTTCTAATCATTCCTAATTTACTATATTAAAAATATATTGTTTCCATGTGTAGTCTCATATTCACATCAGAATAAACTATCATCCATTTTAGTATTCAAAATATATAAAATGAACCTGAAAATTAATCAGCGTCACACTTGTGGCGAAGAAATATAATACACCTAGAATGTCCACGTATTTTCCTAAGCTAACAAAACCAGGCTAATACGCTGCTAGCTGGTGCTCATAAATTTATAAAACATATACTTTATACATTTGTCATAAATTACCTGCAATCATGATGATTGAGTAGTCGACGGGATATACATAGCACTCCTAAAGAAGATGCATTTTCAAGTTAGCTACCAACTTCAAAGAGGGAACTTTAGATAGCATAAAATCCACATGGCAAACTGAGATTCGGCAAATAACATATAATGGCGTATTTGACGCCAAACCAACAACATTAGTTACTAATAACATAAATTGCTAATGTACGATGTAAAAGGTGGACTTTATGATGTAACGTCAACTTTACACATTTCTATCCCGGAACCATTCAATTTTCAACTCACCCACAGCAGTTCTCCATAGATCTGCTGTAGATTACCCAGAATCCCATACATTTATCACTGAGTGTAATAGACAATGTAAACACACTAATCCACCAGGAGGTGGCAGAATACCCATTTTATGCAGGAATTTAACAACTTAATTACACCGTTACACTAGCTAGCTTGCTAAATTCTTTTGCTAGCTGAGTGTGGCTGGAGCAAGTGATTAACATTAGTTAGCTAGCTATGATGTATGTGACCTACTCTTTCATTTTAACTAGCCAAGTCGCTTGTCAAGATTACTTATCAGCTAATATTAGCTAGCTAGCTAGTATAATTGGGTAGCAAGCTAGCTAAAGTTACAAGTTATACCACATTTACAAACATGTCTTGCAGTACTTAGTTAGCTAGCCTGGGGGACCCACAGAATCGGTGGGTCCCCCACGGGACGGTTGAGCTAACGTAGGCCAATGCGATTAGCATGAGGTTGTAAGTAACAAGAAAATTTCCCAGGACATAGACATATCTGATATTGGCAGAAAGCTTAAATTCTTGTTAATCTAACTGCACTGTCCAATTTACAGTAGCTATTACAGTGAAATAATGCCATGCTATTGTTTGAGGAGAGTGCACAGTTATGAACTTGAAAAGTTATTAATAAACCAATTAGTGACATTTGGGCAGTCTTGATACAACATTTTGAACAGAAATGCAATGGTTCATTGGATCAGTCTAAAACTTTGCACATACACTCTAAATTGTGCCTGGCCTTTCTCTTGGATTTCAAAGATGATGGTACAAAAAAAGACAAAAAAACACATGGTTTATTCTTTGTATTATCTTTTACCAGATGTAATGTGTTATATTCTCCTACATTCATTTCACATTTCCACAAACTTCAAAGGTTTCCTTTCAAACGGTATCAAGAATATGCATATCCTTGCTTCAGGTCCTGAGCTACAGGCAGTTAGATTTGGGTATGTCATTTTAGGCGAAAATTGTAAAAAAGGGGCGGATCGCATAAGAGGCTAGCTACAGTAGTCCACAAACGTCAGGGTTGACTTTTTCTTAACAGCTGATCAGTTATAACATTAGCTAGCTACTTCTGTGCTAACTAGCTCACTGTTGCGGTCAATAAAGAGTTCATACACAAGTTGCATATACTTGCGAATCTCAGAATCTCCTCTTTTCAACAATAAAGCCAAACTTAAATGTTTTCATCAAGATGAATGTCAAATATACTACATTACTTAACTTTTACTTCTCTATCAATGGTAAGTCCCAGGACCTTGGCCCTGCTGCAGCCCCTTTCCACACCCAGAAGATACCACCTGGGTGATAAGGTATTCTATTATTCTATTCTAGGTATTCTGTTGTTTACAAAAATATTTCCAAAGTCTGATTGTTGTGGCTGTTAATCTTAGATGTCAAATTAGCCACTTGATGCTTGAGTGAATGTTGACTGCATTGTACATGCTTGCCAAACAGTCTTGGAGAGGGGGGCAGGGTTACTTGGCATAGAGTACAGGTGAGTCTTGGAGAGGAAGGCAGGCTTACTGTAACTTGGCAGACAGTACAGGTGAGTCTTGGAAGGCAGGGTTACTCCGCCTGGTCTCATAGACTAGACGTAACATAATAAACGTTAATCCGTGACACTGAAATTAGTATGATATGTTAAGTTTGTTATGGTTACATAAGACAGATGGTTACATAAGGCAGACACAAGTGGGTGGTTGGTCGGGCATATAACGCAAACATCTACAGTGAGGGAAAAAAGTATTTGATCCCCTGCTGATTTTGTACGTTTGCCCACTGACAAAGAAATGATCAGTCTATAATTTGAATGGTAGGTTTATTTGAACAGTGAGAGACAGAATAACAACAAAAAAATCCAGAAAAACGCATGAGGGAAATAAGTATTTGACCCCCTCTCAATCAGAAAGATTTCTGGCTCCCAGGTGTCTTTTATACAGGTAACGAGCTGAGATTAGGAGCACACTCATAAAGGGAGTGATCCTAATCTCAGTTTGCTACCTGTATAAAAGACATCTGTCCACAGAAGCAATCAATCAATCAGATTCCAAACTCTCCACTATGGCCAAGACCAAAGAGCTCTCCAAGGATGTCAAGGACAAGATTGTAGACCTACACAAGGCTGGAATGGGCTACAAGACCATCGCCAAGCAGCTTGGTGAGAAGGTGACAACAGTTGGTGCGATTATTCGCAAATGGAAGAAACACAAAAGAACTGTCAATCTCCCTCGGCCTGGGGCTCCATGCAAGATCTCACCTCGTGGAGTTGCAATGATCATGAGAACGGTCAGGAATCAGCCCAGAAGCACACGGGAGGATCTTGTCAATGATCTCAAGGCAGCTGGACCATAGTCACCAAGAAAACAATTGGTAACACATTACGCCGTGAAGGACTGAAATCCTGCAGCACCCGCAAGGTCCCCCTGCTCAAGAAAGCACATATACATGCCCGTCTGAAGTTTGCCAATGAACATCTGAATGATTCAGAGGACATCTGGGTGAAAGTGTTGTGGTCAGATGAGACCAAAATGGAGCTCTTTGGCATCAACTCAACTCGCCGTGTTTGGAGGAGGAGGAATGCTGCCTATGACCCCAAGAACACCATGCCCACCGTCAAACATGGAGGTGGAAACATTATGCTTTGGGGGTGTTTTTCTGCTAAGGGGACAGGACAACTTCACCGCATCAAAGGGACGATGGACGGGGCCATGTACCGTCAAATCTTGGGTGAGAACCTCCTTCCCTCAGCCAGGGCATTGAAAATGGGTCGTGGATGGGTATTCCAGTATGACAATGACCCAAAACACACGGCCAAGGCAACAAAGGAGTGGCTCAATAAGAAGCACATTAAGGTCCTGGAGTGGCCTAGCCAGTCTCCAGACCTTAATCCCATAGAAAATCTGTGGAGGGAGCTGAAGGTTCGAGTTTCCAAACGTCAGCCTTGAAACCTTAATGACTTGGAGAAGATCTGCAAAGAGGAGTGGGACAAAATCCCTCCTGAGATGTGTGCTAACCTGGTGGCCAACTGCAAGAAACGTCTGACCTCTGTGATTGCCAACAAGGGTTTTGCCACGAAGTACTTAGTCATGTTTTGCAGAGGGGTCAAATACTTATTTCCTTCATTAAAATGCAATTCCATTTATAACATTTTTCACATGCATTTTTCTGGATTTTTTTGTTGTTATTCGGTCTCTCACTGTTCAAATAAACCTACTATTAAAATTATAGACTGATCATTTCTTTGTCAGTGGGCAAACGTACAAAATCAGCAGGGGATCAAATACTTTTTTCCCTGTAGCAACCCAAAGGTTGTGACTTTGAGCCTTATCACGGACAACTTTAGCATATTTTACTACTTACTACTATTTAGCTACTTTGAAACTACTTAGCATGTTAGAACCTTAACCCCTTTTAGCTAACCCTAACCCTTTAATCTAACTCCTAACATAACCCTAACGTTAGCCACCTAGGTAGCATTTGTAACATATCACACGCTTTGTCAAATTCGTAATGTATAGTACATTTTGCGAATTCGTAACATATTGTACGTTTGGCTAATTTGTTACCTATAATACAAATTTTTATTTGTAACATATCAAACGAATTGGGTGATGAACATTCACCAATAAATCCATACCATACGAAACGTAACATATTGTACTAAATGGAGTGTTGTGGATTTACATACAGAATAATACAAAATGCTCTGAGACCAGGTTGGGTTACTTGGCAGACAGTACAGGTGAGTCCAGGAGAGGATGTCAGGGTTATCCTAATGAAGGGACAGGCCCAATGGGCAAAAACTGGTTGAATCAACGTTTTTTGCACGTCATTTCAACACCCAAAATCGATGTGATGACATTGAATCAATGTGGAAAACTAGTTGGATTTGCAAAAAGTCCCCAACATAAGGGCATTTAGTATTTTTTTTTACCCAACTTTTAACCTATTTAACCTATTTTGTGTTGATTTTACATTGAATTCACGTTAGTTGACATTTCAACCAAATGTAAATCAAAACTACATGTTGAACTGAACTGAACCTATATGATTATGTTTTACAGATCTATATTGGAAGAAAGAAATCTGCAAATCAGAGAGATTCCATGTTGGTGAAATAATTAGTTGTGTTAATCTAGCTTTCAAGCAACCCTCAGCACCAGGAGCCTGGAGGGAAAAGCCTGCCCCACATTAGAAACAGCCCCTGACTCCGAAGAAATATAAGGCCTTGAAAGGTAATTATGGCTAAATACAACTTGCCCATTCTCTTTTTTTTGTTGTATTGCAAGCTATGGTACTTTAGTCTGGCTAAGAGACTGGCCCTTAGGCAATCTCAGCGTTCAATATGCAGCCGGGTTTACAGCGCAGTTGTTAATTGGTAGTTCGAAACAACATAAATATTTTCTGTGACAACGTTATGGATCACGTGGTTCAGTTATATTATTTGTTCCTCTTATTAATTGATGGAGTCCAGACAGGATACTTTAGGAAACTTTCTGAATTGACATAGAGAGAATTATCAAACTCACACACGCACACACTAAAAGTCTACACGATTACAGGCTGGACTGATCACTCGTGCTTGGCTGCCAAATGTATAGGTTTCCCCGGCCATAGGCCTAATATTTAAATTGAGTAAATGTGATCATAGCCTAATCATTATTTTACCGATCCACGTTAGACGTCCCTCCTAATGAAAAGGCCTCCCATCCTGCTGATGTGAGCTGCTGGGCAGCGCAGTTGCACTTGATATGCGTTTATGGATGAGAAAGTGAACTTGCCATTTCCAAAAAGGAGCTCAGTGGGGAACCAGAGATTCTTTGTTTTGCAACCTGTTGCCTACCGCAACAGCCAGGGTTTCATTAAATAGGCTTAGGAACTATATTGTATTGTACATTTAATCAAACTGACGCATTTGGAGATGTACATTTTTTTTGTATCTGGCTTGCATAGCACAGGTGGTGGTCGTCTAAAATCCCTGTAGTAGCCTAGGCCTAACATAGGCAAATATACGAATTGTGGATTAATGGCCAGCCTGTGAATTAACTTCTTATTTACACATCTCTGTCTTCACTGTTCCCTTCTTGAGTAATTCATGCATCTCCTCTGTCATCTACACCGATCTCTCTCTCTTCCATCCTATCTTTTCCTCTTATAGCTCTTGAACCATTAGGCTAGCCCAATGCTTGTCCCAGAAGTAGCAATATAGTTTGGTCACTTATTTTGAGCAATTAAAAAATATACAGTATAGGTCAAAAGTTTGGACACCCGATTGCTCTGGCCTGGCAGCCAGCTCTAGGAAGGGTCTTGGTGGTTCCAAACTTCTTCCATTTAAGAATGATGGAGGCCACTGTGTTCTTGGGGACCTTCAATGCTGCAGAAATTATTTGGTAGCCTTCCCCAGATCTGTGCCTCGACACAATTCTGTCTCGGAGTTCTACGGACAATTCCTTCAACTTCATGGCTTGGTTCTTGCTCTGACATGCACCATCAACTGTGGGACCTTACATAGACAGGTGTGTGCCTTTCCAAATCATGTCCAATCAATTGAATTTACCACAGGTGGACTCCAATCAAATTGTAGAAACATCTCACGGATGATCAATGGAAACAGGACAGACCTGAGCGCAATTTCGAGTCTCATAGCAAAAGGTCTGAATATTTACAGTTGAAATCGGAAGTTTACATACACCTTAGCCAAATACATTTAAACTCAGTTTTTCACAATTCCTGACATTTAATCCTAGGAAAAGTTCCATGTCTTAGGTCAGTTAGGATCACCACTTTATTTTTAGAATGTGAAATGTCAGAATAATAGCAGAGAGAATTATATATTTAAGCTTTTATTTCTTTCATCACATTCCCAGTGGGTCAGAAGTTTACATACACTCAATTAGTATTTGGTAGCATTGCCTTTAAATTGTTTAACTTGGGTCAAACGTTTTGGGTAGCCTTCCACAAGCTTCCCACAATAAGTTGGGTGAATTTTGGCCCATTACTCCTGACAGAGCTGGTGTAACTGAGTCAGGTTTGTAGGCCTCCTTGCTCACACAAGCTTTTTTAGTGCTGCCCAAACATTTTCTATGGGATTGAGGTCAGGGCTTTGTGATGGCCACTCCAATACCTTGACTTTGTACAGGAATTCGGTAAAACGGTGTTGAAACCTTCATACGAACCCCAGTAACAGGTAAACCTTCTGGGTAAACGCTGGTTCGAAATTGAAGGACTGACTACAGAACTCTACAACGAAGTTATATAGGTGTATTAAAAGGACGGAGTACTACGGTTCTATTTTGTGAAGTGCACCAGTCCCTCCTGCAGCAAAGCACCCCCACAACATGACGCTGCCACCCCCGTGCTTCATGGTTGGGATGGTGTTCTTCAGCTTGCAAGCTTCCCCCTTTTTCCTCCAAACATAACGATGGTCATTATGGCCAAACAGTTATATATTTGTTTCATCAGACCAGAGGACATTTCTCCAAAAAGTACGATCTTTGTCACCATGTGCAGTTGCAAACCGTAGTCTGATTTTTATGGTGGTTTTGAAGCAGTGGCTTCTTCCTTGCTGAGCGGCCTTTCAGGTTATGTCGATATAGGACTCGTTTTACTGTGGATATAGATACTTTTGTACCTGTTTCCTCCATTATCTTCACAAGGTCCTTTGCTGTTGTTCTGGGATTGATTTACACTTTGTACGTTCATCTCTAGGAGACAGAACGCGGTATGACGGCTGCGTGGTCCCATGGTGTTTATACTTGCGTACCATTGTTTGTAGAGATGAACGTGGTGCATTCACGCATTTGGAAATTGCTCACAAGAAGTAACCAGACTTGTGGAGGTCTACAATTTCTTTTCTGAGTTCTTGGCTGATTTCTTTTGATTTTCCCATGATGTCAAGCAAAGTGGCACAGAGTTTCAAGGTAGGCCTTGAAATACATCTACAGGTACACCTCAAATGATGTCAATTAGCCTTTCAGAAGCTTCTAAAGCCATGTAATCATTTTCTGGAATTTTCCAAGCTGTTTAAAGGAAAAGTCAACTTCTGACCCACTAGAATTGTGATACAGTGAATTATAAGTGAAATAATCTGTCTGTAAACAATTGTTGGACGAACGTATTGTGTCATGCAAAAAGTAGATGTCCTAACCGACTTGCCAAAACTATAGTTTGTTAACAAGTCATTTGTGGAGTGGTTGAAAGACGAGTTTTAATGACTCAACTTACGACTTCAACTGAATGTAAATAAGCTATTTCTGTTTTTTATTATTAGTTTTGTTATAATGGGGTATTGTGTGTTGATTGCTGAGGATTAAAAAAAATATCTATTTTAGAATAAGGCTGTAACGTAACAAAATGTGGAAAAGTCAAGGGGGCTGAATACTTTCCGAAGGCACTGTAGCTAGAAGGTTGGTAGGACCAAATGTGTCTCTACAGTTAAAAGTTTATAAAAAACATGGAAACACAAAACATTAATCAAATTTGATTATTGAGTGTCTCTCCCCAAAAGGAACAAATATGCCACTTGAAACCATAGTGCCCACCATGATAAACTTCCACTCTAAGTTATTTCATGTTGTTGCAGCTCAAGTAAAAACATTAAGCAGGTGAATCAGGAATTATTCCAAATTAGGACGTCTCTTGAATTGCATATATTACTGTATATTATAGTTTATGGATTCTCCACAAATATGCATTGGGAAGAAACACTGACATTTATTCTGTCAGTTCATAGAATACCAACAAGATAAAAATAATCTTCAGGTCTCATCATGCCATGAGTCCAGGATAAGCCACCAAACACGATGAGTCGTCCACATTGCTTTTGCATGCGAGGAGCAGTAGCACATTATTGAAACATTGAAGCAGAGAGGTTGATACATATGATACATCATCAGTTGATACATATTTTAATGTGAAGTAGATTGTCTGTAGACAGTCAACTAAGCTCAACTTGTGTTTCACTTTATTTGGATAGCCCCGAAGAATATCTACAGGTAGTTACTAGAATGACAACAAATATGCTGTTAAGTTGTTACTGATATGCAATTGGACATGCTGCTGATAGTCTCCTGAATGGTTGTTGATCGTCTATAGATGGGCTTAGTATTTGTGCATGCGAGTGATACTGTTCAAATATAACTGACAGGCGTCAGATATGCTGTTTCTTGAGCATCTATAAATGGACTACATACTAGTTGAAAATTATGAGATATACTGTTGAGATGCTACTGAAAGGCTAAAGACATGCTGTTGAAATGCTGCTAAGAGTACACAAATAGTTTGTTGAACATCTGTAGATGGACTACAGACACTTTCTTGTTGAAAGTCAACAGACATGTAGTTCACATGTTACTGATAGACTGTAGATAGTTTGTGGAGCGTTTACAGATGGAAAATCCAAATAAAGTGTTACCCTGCCTACTTCCTGGTTCAAGTCCCGTACTGTTTTTGAATGGTCTTCCAGCGTATATCAGAAAATTCATGAAAACGTGGTCATTTAAGATATAATGAAAAATTATATAATTAGTGGATTAATTTACTTCTACCTGATGCCTTTCATGAATGTTTTCGATTGTGCATTTTTTTTCGTAATCGAAAAACCTTCATAAAACACATTGGGTAAATGTCACAGGTGTGACCTATTTGCATGCAATCTAGATGAAGAATTTATATCAGATAATTGATGAGTCATTTGGATTCTGTGTATTTAATCCCCCCTGTTTTTGTGTTCTACACCACAGGAGGTAAATGCAGTACGAAGGCATGGTTGATTCCAGGTTTTGCTAGTGCATGCAGGGCTTCATTTGGTGAGTGCCTGGCTAATGGAGGTTGTCTACGATGAAATGGAAGTCTTGAGAAGATGGACGCCTGCCTCCCTGGCCGCACCACTTCCTGTGCTCCTTTGTTTTAGGGTAAAACTAGCATGGTTTTAGAGTAAAACGTTAAATAAATTATATTTATGGAAACAAAGCAACTGAATGGAAATGAGGAACTGGAATGTTTTCGAAATGGAAATATGGAAAACAATGCCTTAATAAATGTTAAAAACGGTTCCTTCATTGTCTACCTCTGCTTCACTATGCCTGCTAAACCCAGACCTAGAACCTGTCACCTTCCACCTTGTGACATAAAGGTAAATTCATCCACAAACACTAATATCATTTGAAATATATCTTAAATGACCCCATTTTCATGAATTTGATTTCATAAGCTTGAAGCCCACTCAAAATAAGTATGGAACTTTAACCAGGAAGTAGGCGGGACCTTCTTAGGATATCCACAAGATTCCTGGGGAGGTTACTGGGGAAACGATTATGGGTGGCACTTCCGGCAGAAGTAGCGAAGTACTTAGTTGACCGATGGTATTTTTGGTTTTAGAAGCTAGCCAACTGGGATAAGCAATTATAAGATATTCATTCACTCGCTAGATGTTTCAAATGTTACGGAGCTCGAGAACAACATGTGCTGTTCGTGGTTGAACATACAACCAGACAAAACATAATGATTGGCTTAAATTGGAGTGCTTCGACCATAAACCTAAAACTAAATCATAATGTTCCTGTCAGAGATGGTACAGTTTCCATCGCCTCCCAAATGACGACGAAGCGAAAAGAAATTGGCTCAAAAACGTAAACAAAAAAAAGCTCCCCAAAAAGTTGTATGTTTGCTCGTTTCACTTTGTTGATAAGACGCCAACGCAGTATAACCCATACCCAATGCTCTTTCTGGGTTATGAGAGGCCACCGGAAAAGAGACGCCGCCTCAGCAAGAGTGTCACAAGAAAAGGTATGTCGACTAGTTTTGATATCGCGAGTTTGTCTTCAGTTTTTGTTACTAGAATCTGACTACGATAGCCTATTGTCACCTATGAAATCTATATTAAATGCTTTATAGTTGTAAACACTGAGTCAGTGGTAGGCTACCTGACATTAGAAATATGGTACATATTGTTTAACCTTAATCCATGATTATTCTTAATTTATAATAATATTAATAGAAGAATAACCTCCCTGCCATGGTTGCGGGTGACCTGAAATGTTTACCTGCCACAGCCAACATTTTCCTTGTATTTGGCAGGTGTTCATTTCATTCCCTGATCTAGCTAATAGATACAGAATATTTATTTTGAAAATATTAAACATAGTCTATGTATCCCACTGGGTTTAGAGTGCTTATTTGCAGTAGAGAATAGTCTGATAAACGCTATAAGTACGGCACAGGGAGTTTAAAATGTTTTTTAAAGTATCCCTAATTAGTGTATTTGCTTTTCCAGATCCTTACCAAATAATCTCATGATCCTCTATATTCATATTAATATTCAACTAATCATCACCTACAGATGAGCCTAGTGTGGTGGAGGTTTCTGAGGAGCCAGGTTCTATTTCAAAGACCTTCCATGATGCCCAAACACAGTGGTAAGACCCAGCAATGGAGGACCACACCTACTCCAAAGGACCTATGTGGCATGACAACTGCACCAGCCCCTGAGAGGTCACTGTCTTTTGCAAATGTTACATTGAAAGATGATGCAGACTATCTGCTGTACACAGGTATTCCACTACTAGAATTCAACCTTCTTGTGTCTTGCTTACAAGGTTTTGCCCCCACATCATCAACAACGCTGGTTGTAGACCAAATTCTGTTGAGACTAATGAAACTTAGAACTGTGTTATAGCTGATTTAGCAAGACGCTTCAAAAGGTCACCTGGTCAGGTCAGTAAAACATTGAAATTCTGGATAGATGTCATTGCTGAGCACACCAAGGATCTTATTCCATGGCTGCCTCGTGAGACAATAAAGGCTACTATGTCACAGGTTTTTCAGGAGAATCTTTCAAACACAACTTGTGTTATTGACTGCACAGAAAGTGTTTTGCAGAAGGCTAAAAATCTGGACTCAAGAACTGAATCTTACAGTCACTACTATGCCAGTAATACTGGAAAATATCTAGTTGCAACTGCTCCATCAGGAATGGTTATGTTAATTTCAGAGGCTTATGGTGGGAAATGTAGCGATAGGTTCATAACACAGAACTCAGGGTTTCTAGACCATTTGCGTGCTGGAGATGAGGTGATGGGGGACCCAGGCTTCACAATTAGGGACTTTCTAGAGGAACGGAATGTACGCTTGGTCTTACCAGCATTTACAAGCAAGCAATGCCAGTTGACAAATGAGCAGGTCACTCGCACACAACGTATTGCTAATGTCCGTATTCATGTGGAACGAGCGATAAGGCGTCTTAAGGTGTACAAGATTCTCTCTCAAACTGTGGCTATTAGTTTGGTCCCTAAAATTGACAACATACTTAACATGTGTGCAGCTCTTGTAAGTCTGAGAGGAGAGCTTATTTCTAGCAAATAGACACAATGTCTAACACAATCAACATGACTAACAACATACACTGATCATTTATGTATTCCACAAATGTACATCACTTTACTCTATTAATGAACTGCAAAACATTGTCAGCATTTGTAACATTATTTTATTCCAACTGTTAGCTGTATTTGTTTTGTCAGCTCACACAACTGCCTGTACCAACTTGTCTATTTTAACTTGTTCTGTCCTATGAAAATTGTACTTTATCCTATGAAAAATAAACTGGTGAGAGATCATTACACGGTGTTTGCGTAGGTATATCTCTTAATCAATTGATTATCTAATATATTAGTATCTTTTGTATTATTTAATATATTTATTAAAACAGTACTTCATGAAGTAAGTGCACACTCAAACGAATTGAATTGTGTATGCCCAGCATATTTAATCTACTGCTCATTTACTTAAAGAGCTCCAGGTATTTTGTGCAGAGATGTATCTTCTTTTCAGCATAATTATCAGCATGTGTAAAAAGTAGAACTTTGTACATTGTGCATCTGTGTAGTCTTTATCAAATGGAATGTCCACTCTGTGTTCGCTTGGTGTCCAGACGACCAGCTTGCAGCTCTGTAGGCCCAGGCACATCATGGTCACTTGTGTCTGAAAGAAGGAATAAGAAAGCACATTGCCACAAAATTCTGATTAGTATGAGTTAATAATCTAATAATCTATTTTCTTGAAAACATTTTTACCCACCTGAAGGTAGTATCCATCTTTTCCATTGGGACAAATTCTTGAGGATCGTTAAGGAGCACTGGGGCGCTAGCGCCCCATTCCCGACACTACTTGGAAAAATGAAAGGCGCCAAATTCAAAATCAAAACGTATAACTATAAAACATTCATCAATATACAAGTGTTGCATAGTCTTCAAAAGCTTAGACTCTTGGCAATATCACAGCATTGTCAGATTTCAAAAGGGCTTTACGGCGAAAGCACAACATTTGATTGTTTGAGGATAGCACCTCACATTTTTCTGCATTAGCATAAAATCATAACCAGCACGGGTCTCACAAAACACATAAAAAGAGCTAAAATAAATTGCCTACCTTTGATGATCTTCTGCTGAGGGCAATCTGAAGTGTCCAAGCAAGACAATTCATGTTTCTTTTGTTAGAAAAAGTCATTGTTTATATCCATACATCTCCGTTTGATTGGCGCGTTCTGTTCAGAAAATCCACCGTCCACTCGTCCCATTATACAAGACATATAGAGCGTTCAAATTATACCTATAAACTTTTTCCAAACAAATCAAACATAGTTTATAATCGATCCTTAGCTACACTATTATGTATATTAACGATTATATTTCACACGGATAATATCTTGAACGATAGTAAAGTAAAAAACCGAGGTGCGCGCTCCAGACAGAAATCTCTTCCTGACTCCACTGATATAAACATCCTGTATGAGGCTATTACTCAAGACAAACTCTTCAAACCTTGTCTAAAGACGGTTGACATCTAGTGGAAGCCATAGGTACTGCAACCTGGGTCCTAGAATCCACCATGCTCTATACCAGCCTATGGTAATAGAAGGCATGTAAAAAAAAAAAAAACTTTTTCCGGATGGATTTTGCTTGGGTTTTCGCCTGCCATATCAGTTCTGTTATACTCACAGACATTATTTTAACAGTTTTAGAACAGAGTGTTTTCTATCCAATAGTACTAATTATGTGCATATCCTAGTTTCTGGGCCTGAGTGGCAGGCATTTTACTTTGGGCACGCCAGACTCTCCAAAACCGACACCACTGCTGCTGATCCCTAAGAAGTTGTACTGTTCATCATCCAAGCTTTTGATGTCACCATTTGGTCGACTCAGAGACGTGGAACTCTTGAAGGGGCACTTGATCTCAAGGAGCTGTGTTGCATCAAGGATCCCATTTGGGCTGGCTCCCAACCAAGGCTGGTCAGGGTGCACCACCAGGCCTCTGTTCTCCACAACATGCCCTCTGCTCTCCAGGAGTGTGATGATATTGACCTAATTTTCTTTGCCATGCTTTGTTGCTGTTTTGCCAGTGAAGGTTGGGTACAAATGCTCATTTACAAATGTTTTGGTGTTTCGTTTGGGCACTCGTTTTGCTGTGCTGGTTGTTAGACGCAGCTTCCTAGCATCATGCCATAGCTGGCAAGCCCTTTGGATCTTGGTTTCTTCCATCAATGTAGCTGTTTGTACAGGGAATAATTTGATGATGTAGGCCTCATAAAACATTGTGCAATTCCCACAGGTTAGTGTTGTGCTGTGTTCAGTGTGACACAGTGTGTTTGTGTGGGCTGAAACATGTTGGCTTGGGCCTGTCTTGCTGCTGC
This sequence comes from Hucho hucho, assembly GCA_003317085.1. Lineage (NCBI taxonomy): Eukaryota > Metazoa > Chordata > Actinopteri > Salmoniformes > Salmonidae > Hucho > Hucho hucho. The sequence continues at coordinate 304,405 of QNTS01000075.1, read as the reverse complement.
TGTCTACATCTGCTCTGTAACTTAGTTGAAGAAGACCAGATGTCTGGAGCCGAAATAGTGGGGCCATTACCAAGGAGTTGATGTGGCTTGTGAACTCTGCATAGTTCCTAAAAAGTCGGGAGGAGGTTGTGGAATCATCCTGTGATGACGTTGATGGGCCTGGATATGTGTGGTGGGGTCTGTGGTGTTTAATATTAATGTGTTTCGCCTTCCTCAGCCCTACATTCTTCCTCACACCTGAGTTCCACTTCCTTTGCACATCAGTGCATGACATTTCTGTTTCACCTTGCCTGACTGCACTCTCAACCTACATTGAACAAAATATTTTTTGTTAGTATGTAACCCAGTGTTTCCCAAACCTCTCCTGGAGTACCTGTTGTCCTGCACTTTCGTGTCATTTTTGGTCGTTACTTTACTGACCTTCCACAGCAGCAACAAGAGCATCCTGGCCCTGCAATACATGAGCAACCCGCTGTCTGTATAACACCTGTCGTTGATGCTAGTACCAACACCTTGTGATGAGATGCGTGCAGGCTCTGACTCGGCTCTATGTCTGCTTTTAGGTAGACAAGGTCATCTCCAACATCCTTCAATTACACCCGACCAACTTTGTTACTGTGTAGGTATTGGTACGCCTCCAAACTTTTTAAGTTACTCATCGCCTTACCATTGCAAGCTACGGATTCTACAAAGTAAGTAAATATGCTACGTATGTGATACGAGGCCACTTCTTCACGTCAACTTCCCAACCATCAATTACGGAGGGTAAAGGTAGGCTAATATTACCCTTTTTGACCTCTGTCCAGTTGTGTTCCCACATCATTATTAGTTTGGCAAGCTCTTCATGAATGAATGAAGAAACCGTTTGTTTACTTCGAACCGGAAATAATGGTCCAAACACACCAAGACAGTCGTGAAGAGGGCACGACAAAGCCTATTCCCCCTCAGGAAACTAAAAAGATTTGGCATGGGTCCTGAGATCCTCAAAAAGTTCTACAGCTGCAACATCGAGAGCATCCTGACTGGTTGCATCACTGCCTGGCTACGGCAATTGCTCTGCCTCTGACCGCAAGTCAATACAGAGGGTAGTGCGTACGGCCCAGTACATCACTGGGGCTAAGCTGCCTGCCATCCAGGACCTCTACACCAGGGGGTTTCAGAGGAAGACCCTAAAAATTGTCAAAGACCCCAGCCACCCCAGTAATAGACTGTTCTCTCTACTACCGCATGGCAAGCGGTACCGGAGTGCCAAGTCTAGGACAAAAAGGCTTCTCAACAGTTTTTACCCCCAAGCCATAAGACTCCTGAACAGGTAACCAAATGGCTACCCGGACTATTTGCATTGTGTGCCCCCCCAACCCCTCTTTTACGCTGCTACTACTCTCTGTTTATTATATATACAGTGGGGAGAACAAGTATTTGATACACTGCCGGTTTTGCAGGTTTTCCCACTTACAAAGCATGTAGAAGTCTGTAATTTTTATCATAGGTACTCTTCAACTGTGAGTGACAGAATCTAAAACAAAAATCCAGAAAATTACATTGTATGATTTTTAAGTAATTAATTTGCATTTTATTGCATGACATAAGTATTTGATACATCAGAAAAGCAGAACTTAATATTTGGTACAGAAACCTTTGTTTGCAATTACAGAGATCATACGTTTCCTGTAGTTCTTGACCAGGTTTGCACACACTGCAGCAGGGATTTTGGCCCACTCCTCCATACAGACCTTCTCCAGATCCTTCAGGTTTCGGGGCTATCGCTGGACTTTCAGCTCCCTCCAAAATGTTCTATTGGGTTCAGGTCTGGAGACTGGATAGGCCACTCCAGGACCTTGAGATGCTTCTTACGGAGCCACTCCTTAGTTGCCCTGGCTGTGTGTTTCGGGTCGTTGTCATGCTGGAAGACCCAGCCATGACCCATCTTCAATGCTCTTACTGAGGGAAGGAGGTTGTTGGCCAAGATCTCGCGATACATGGCCCNGCTGATCCCTCACCTTCCTCATGATCATTGATGCCCCACGAGGTGAGATCTTGCATGGTGCCCCAGACCGAGGGAGATTGACCGTCATCTTGAACTTCTTCCATTTTCTAATAATTGCGCCAACAGTTGTTGTCTTCTCACCAAGCTGCTTGCCTATTGTCCTGTAGCCCATCCCAGCCTTGTGCAGGTCTACAATTTTATCCCTGATGTCCTTACACAGCTCTCTGGTCTTGGCCATTGTGGAGAGGTTGGAGTCTGTTTGATTGAGTGTGTGGACAGGTGTCTTTTATACAGGTAACGAGTTCAAACTGGTGCAGTTAATACAGGTAATGAGTGGAGAACAGGAGGGCTTCTTAAAGAAAAACTAACAGGTCTGTGAGAGCCGGAATTCTTACTGGTTGGTAGGTGATCAAATACTTATGTCATGCAAAAAAATGCAAATTAATTACTTAAAAATCATACAATGTGATTTTTGGGATTTTTGTTTTAGATTCCGTCTCTCACAGTTGAAGTGTACCTATGATAAAAATTACAGACCTCTACATGCTTTGTAAGTAGGAAAACCTGCAAAATCGGCAGTGTATCAAATACTTGTTCTCCCCACTGTACATAGTCACTTTAACCATATCTACATGTACATACTACCTCAATCAGCCTGACTAACCGGTGTCTGTATGTACCCTCGCTACTTTTATAGCCTCGATATTGTATATAGCCTCGCTACTGTTATTTTTCACTGTCTTTTTACTGGTGTTTTTATTTCTTTACTTACCTATTGTTCACCTAATACCTTTTTTGCGCTATTGGTTAGAGCCTGTAAGTAAGCATTTCACTGTAAGGTCTACACCTGTTGTATTCGGCGCACGTGACAAATAAACTTTTATTTGATTTGAACGCCCATATCGAATGAGGATCGTAGATTGGACAAGCCATGGAGCCAAGGTCCAATGAGAGGCAGGCAGAAGAAGGCTCTCAGATGTGAGGTGAAACCATGACGACTATGGCTGCTGGGTTCCAGGAAACTTAATTTCTCCACAATCCCTCCATAATTACTGTTATAAGGCCACGTCTCTGTGGAGTGGGCCCAGCTGGTCTTTATCGTCTCCCAGCTGAGTTCAGACCACCTGATATGTCCCGACAATTTCCTGGTTTAAGTCCCAAACTGTTTTTGAATGGGCATCAAGCGTATATAATCAAATTCTTGAAAACGTGGTTATTTAAGATACATTACCAGTCAAAAGTTTGGACACACCTACTCATTCAAGGGTTTTTCTTTATTTTTACCATTTCTACATTGCAGAATCATAGTAAAGACATCAAAACTATGAAATAACACATATGGCATCATGTAGTAACCAAAAAAGTGTTAAACAAAATCAAAATATATTTTATATTTGAGATTCTTCAAAGTAGCCACCCTTTGCCTTGATGACAGCTTTGCACACTCTTGTCATTCTCTCAACCAGCTTCATGAGGTAGTCACCTGGAATGCATTTCAATTAAAAGATGTTCCTTGTTAAAAGTTAATTTGTGGAATTTCTTTCCTTCTTAATGCGTTTGAGCCAATCAGCTGTGTTGTGACAAGGTAGGGGTGGTATACAGAAGAAAGTCCATATTATGTCAAGAACAGCTCAAATAAGCAAAGAGAAACAACTGTCCACCATTACTTTAACCTCTTAAATGTAATGGCAACATTTTTATATTCGCCTAAATAGACGTACCCAAAAGTAACTGCTATTCATGTGTAATGGTATATTTGGAAAGAAAACATCTGGGACATTGAGGAAATAATCAGAAGATAAATAGGAGTTACATAGTTCCGAATACACAAGATCAAGCACACACAAAATAAAATGTTTTATTTTTTTATTTTGTTAAGTCATTTTTTCATTGACAAGCTATAGGTGAATTATTGATTCCCAGAGCTGGAAACACATCAGATGGCTTCCACAACATGTTAACAATATCATTAAAAAAATGGGATTGATTGACCTAACAACTAGAAATGGGCAGATGTTTTAGTAGGTGGTGTCAGGTGCTGTCACAGTGTCCGTAAACCTCTCCATAGTGGCATTCTTTTGAATTCTGATCGGTTTTATGTATTAACTCTAAAAATAGAAAACTGAGGTGTAACTTTGTATTAGGACTTTTGATGCGTACACTAATGCTAATACATATGTTGCCTGTGGTTACGTGTATTCTACCTATCCATGAATTTGATGATAATAGCTACAAGCCTATTCCAAAAAAATATGGGACTTGAACCAGGAAGTAGGCAGGACTTTCAGAGGGTATTCTGCTCTATTTCACAAGAGCCAATCATTGCCATTTCAGAGCATACCCTGTGGTTGTCCTTTTTCCCCTCTGTTACATTACATAAATGTCACTCGCAGAAGGAGCTGATCCAGGAATGTCCTGTCTATTCAGAGGTTTCCTGTTTATTCAGGGGTTTCCTGCCAGTCCCAGTACATCTCCTTAGACAGCCAGATTAATGGATCGGACGCAGTTAAGCAGAAAAGGTCTGATTTAATTTTCACATTCACAAGATGATGGATAATTGAAACACTGGTGTGTGTGTATGTGTGTCTCCCACCAATATTTCTCTACAAACAACTTAGAAAAATATAACTTCAAAGACACATGAAAAGCACAAGCCAATATACAGTAGGTAGCAGTCAAACAAGCAAAGCACCCCACTGTGAGGCTATAAAGTTCTGAAACCTTGCTCCCTCCCTCTGCCCTGTTCCTTAGTAGCAGGATATAAAGTGTCTCACGTTATACTGGTAGGAGAGGTATGGAGTCTTCAGAGTAACAATGAAAAATACTCTCCTTCAGAGTTCACGTCACCTTCATCAGAAGGGGTCCATGTTGACTTCCTGCGGTGGGCTGCATGTCTTGGATTATTCATAAGAAGGTACACTAGAATCATCCCAGATGCACTGTGGTGAATTGGACAGGTGGGTTGAACTGGCTCTGAGGAGGTTGTAAAGCAGGGAGTGACAGACTGAAAAGGTCTGCAAAAGATGCAACATTCAAATGCAAAATATGCTGTTTGGATATCATAAGCTACCATTAGCTCAACAAAAGTCAAAGTATCAAGTGACTTTGTATCCATGGCTATATCGAATGAGGATTATAGATTGGACAAGCCTTGGAGAGAAAGAAAATCCAAGGTCCAATGAGAGGCAGGTACATCAGATGGGGCTGACCCAGACAACCCTGAACAAGGCCCTCAGATGTGAGGTGAAACCATGATGACCATAGTTGCTGGGTTCCAGGAAACGTGATTGCTCCACAATCCCTCCATAGTTCAACCACCTGGAAAGTGAGTTGACACCATAGCATTCACACTGAGTGAAAGTTTCCCTCAGACTCTAGGGTCTCTCAGTTTTGTGTTTTCCCCAATAATGGTTAAGCAGAAGATTTGGAGGAAGGTGAGTTGATCCTAGATGATGCCTAAGGGCAACATCAAGCCATTACTCACACAGCAGTCCCCAAAGTAATTTCCTCTGCCATTATCATTTTCTTAATTAACACTCCATGCTTTATCTCTCTGGAATTGGACTTGAGTGCAAAGCTCATGTTTCTTTTATCGATTGTGATTGAATACTGTAACCTCCCCCCCCACCCCCTGCACCCATTTTTACAGAGCTCTCAAATTCATTTATACACTATCACAACATCCACAATTTGTGTTTTAATCACACTTAAAGCTTGGTTGATTGAATCATCTTACTAGAGGGAAATACGACACATAGTACAAATGAGATCTGTTCTGGCTGAAAATGCAGCTTATTGCAATGAAAACAGCTTTATTGTATTGTTTTTGATGTCTTGCTTTTTATCTTCAAAGGCAGTACTACACTAGGGGAGAAGTGACTTCATGAGACCAGACATGCTCATGAAATGAAAGGCTAGAATCATTCAAAAATATTGTTTCCTAATTTTGAATCATGATTAAGTGATGAATCATATTCATACCACCTTCTTTAACCCCAAAACAAGTGCATGGAAGTTGAACACAATTCACAATTATCTAGCCATCCCAACAAAATGAATTATAACTTGAATCCAGGAGATAAAGAGAGACAGAGAGCTGTGTATTCCTGCCTAGTGTGTTTTTAAGGATTTTGGGGATTTGATTAAGAAAATGGCAGCTGTTAAGGTGGAGACGGCCTCTCTATGCTGCTGATGTGTAACGTATATGCAGTGTTGGGATGAGTTATTTTTTTTAAGTAATACAATGCCGTCTGAAAGTATTCCGACACCTTTACTTTTTCCACATTTTGTTACATTACAGCCTTATTCTAAAATTGATTAAATAAATGTTTTTCCTCAGCAATCTAAACAAAATACCCCATAATGACAAAGCAAAAACAGGCTTTGAGAAATGTTTGCAAATTTTTTAAATAAAAATAAAAATGAAATACCTTATTTACATAAGTATTCAGACTCTTTGCTATGAGACTCGAAATTGAGCTCAGGTGCATTCTGTTTCCATTGATCATCCTTGAAATGTTTCTACAACCTGATTTGAGTCCACCTGTGGTAAATTCAATTGATTGGACATGATTTGGAAAGGTACACACCTGTCTATATAAGGTGCCACAGTTGACAGTACACGTCAGAGCAAAAACCAAGCCATGAGGTCAAAATAATTGTCAGTAGAGCTCCGAGACAGGATTGTGCTGAGTCACAGATCTTGGGAAGAGTACCAAAACATTTCTGCAGCATTGAAGGTCCCCAATAAAACAGTGGCCTCCATCATTATTAAATGGAAGAAGTTTGGAACCAGCAAAACTCTTCCTAGAGCTGGCCGCCAGGCCAAACTGAGCAATCGGGGGAGAAGGGCCTTGGTCAGGAAAGTGACCAAGAATCCGATGGTCACTCTGACAGAGCAGAAATACCTTATTTACATAAGTATTCAGACCCTTTGCTTTGAGACTCGAAATTGAGCTCAGGTGCATTCTGTTCCCATTGATCATCCTTGAAATGTTTCTACAACTTGATTTGAGTCCACCTGTGGTAAATTCATTTGATTGGACATGATTTGGAAAGGCACACACCTGTCTATATAAGGTCCCACAGTTGACAGTATACGTCAGAGCAAAAACCAAGACGTGGTCGAAGGAAATGTCAGTAGAGATCCGAGACAGAATTGTGTCGAGTCACAGATCTTGGGAAGAGTACCAAAACATTTCTGCAGCATTGAATGTCCCCAAGAACACAGTGGCCTCCATCATTATTAAATGGAAGAAGTTTGGACCCACCAAGACTCTTCCTAGAGCTGACCGCCTGGCCAAACTGAGCAATCGGGGGAGAAGGGCCTTGGTCAGGGAGGTGACCATGAACCCGATGGTCACTCTGACAGAGCTATAGAGTTCCTCTGTGGAGATGGGTGAACCTTCCAGAAGGACAAACATCTCTGCAGCAGTCCACCAATCAGGCCTTTATGGTGGAAGCCCCTCCTCAGTAAAAGGCACATGACAGCCCACTCAGAGTTTGCCAAAAGGCACCTAAAGACTCTCAGACCATGAAAAACATGGTCTGATTCTCTGGTCTGATGAAACCAAGATTAAACTCTTTGGCCTGAATGCCAAGCATCACGTCTGGAGGAAACCTGGCACCATCCCTACGGTGAAGCATGGTGGTAGCTGCATTAAGCTGTTGGGGTGTTTTCCAGCGGCAGGGACTGGGAGATTAGTCAGGATCGAGGCAAAGCGCCCCACCACTCCGTAAGTAGTTAAGCTCTGTCAAGTTGATTGTTGATCATTGCTAGACAACCATTTTCAAGTCTGCCATAGATTTTCAAACCTATTTAAGTCAAAACTGAAACTAGGCCTCTCAGAAACATTCAATGTCATCTTGGTAAGTACCTCCAGTTATAATTGGCCTTGTGTTTTGGTTATTGTCCTGCTGAAAGGTGGATTTGTCTACCAGTGTCCTTTTATTTTTATAAAAAAAAACTCCCTAGTCCTTGCCGATAACACATGATGCAGCCACCACCATGCTTAAAAAAATGAAGAGTTGTACTCAGTGATGTGTTATGTTGGATTTGCCCCGTACATAATGCTTTGTATTTAGGACAAAAAGTGAATTTCTTTGACACATTTTTTTGCAGTATTTCTTTAGTGCTTTATTGCAAACAGGATGCATGTTTTGGGATATTTTTATTCTGTACATACTTCCTTCTTTTCACTGTGTCATTTAGGTTAGTCTTGTGGAGTAACTACAATGTTGTTGATGCATACTGAGTTTTCTCCTATCACAGCCATTTAACTCTGTAACTGGTTTAAAATCACCATTGGCCTCATGGTGAAATCCCTGAGCAGTTTCCTTCATCTCTGTCAACTGAGTTAGGAAGGAGTGACTGTGTATTGATACACCATCCAAAGTGTAATTAATAACTTCACCATGCTCAAAGGGATGTTCAATCTCAGTTTTTTTTCTACCAATAGGTCCCCTTCTTTGCGAGGCATTGGAAAACCCCGGTCTTTGTTGTTGAATCTGTTATTGAAATTCACTCCTCGACTGAGGGACCTTACAGATAATTGCTTGTGTGGGGTAAAGAGATGGGTTAGTCATTATAAAATCATGTTAAACACCATTATTGACACAGAGTTAGTCCATGCAACTTATTATCTAACTTGTGTTAGGTTCTTATTCTCAGAGTAAAAAACTCAATGGACACAATGAAAGCTTGACCAAGTTTAATTCTTCCCAGAGGGTCAATACAGCTGCATGCAAACAAAAACATTTTCACACAAGCACTGATATTTAACCGTTCCTCATAGGCTGAGTCTCCTCCTACACATCTGTACAAACATTGTTCTTTACTGCTAGGCAGGACAGTAGTGATACGGGCCATAAACTTTTATTTCCCCCTTGTGGTGACCTGACTTGAACCCCTCCATCACTAATCCATGGCTCTCTCCCCTTATCAATGCCTGCCACATGTAATCGCTTCCCTGCACTCAACGTATTCCAAGCTAAATTGCACACACTATATACAGTTGAAGTCGAAGTTTACATACACCTTAGCCAAATACATTTAAACTCAGTTTTTCACAATTTCTGACATTTAATCCTAGTAAAAATTCATTGTCTCAGGTCAGTTAGGATCACCACTTTATTTTAATAATGTGAAATGTCAGAATAATAGCAGAGAGAATTATTTATTTCAGCTTTTATTACTTTCATCACATTCCCAGTGGGCCAGAAGTTTACATACACTAAATTAGTATTTGGTAGCATTGCCTTTACATTGTTTAACTTGGGTCAAACGTTTCGGGTAGCCTTCCACAAGCTTCCCACAATAAGTTGGGTGAATTTTGGCCCATTCCTCCTGACAGAGCTGATGTAACTGAGTCAGGTTTGTAGGCCTCCTTGCTCGCACATGCTTTTTCAGTTCTGCCCACAAATGTTCTATAGGATTGAGGTCAGGGCTTTGTGATGGCCACTCCAATACCTTGACTTTGTTGTCCTTAACACTTTAGGCATCATCAGTCGAGGTGTCGATTTTGGAGAGTCTGGCGTGCCCAAAGTAAAATACCTGCCACTCAGGCCCAGAAACTAGGATATGCACATAATTAGTACTATTGGATAGGAAACACTCTGAAGTTTCTAAACCGTTAAAATAATGTATGTGAGTATAACAGAACTGATATAGCAGGCAAAAACCAGAGGAAAAGTTTTTTTTGTAGATGACCTTTTTCTCCTGGCTGCCTATAGGATTCAACGTTATCTAGGACCTAGACTGCAGTAACTATGGCTTCCACTGGATGTCAACAGTCTTTAGACAGGGTTTCATGACCTTAGGTTGAATTTAGGAGCCAATAGAAGAAGAATTTAGACGTGGACCCCGGAACTCAATAGAATGACATCCGCGTTCACGGTCTTGCGCGCTCTGTGTTTTTTTTTCTTTCCTATCGTTCAGGCTATAATCCGGTTGAAATATTATAGTAAATATACATAAAAGGATACCTAAGGATACATTAAAAATGATATTTGATTTGTTTGGACAAAGTTGATAGGTATAATTTGAACTCGTTCTCTTCACGGTTCAATGGGCGACTCGACGGTGGATTTTCTGAACATAACGTGCCAACCAAACGGAGATGTATGGATATAATAAATGACTTTTTCTAACAAAAGAACCATTGGATGTCTTCGTTGGACACTTGGGATGCCCTCAGCAAAAGTTCTTCGAAAGGTAAGTGATTTATTTTAGCTCTTATATGGGTTTTGTGTGACCCGCGATGGTTATGAATTTATGCTGATGCATAAATGTTAGAGGTGCTATCCTCAAACAATCAAATGTTGTGCTTTCGCCGTAAAGCCTTTTTGAAATCTGACAATGCTGTGATATTTCCAAGAATCAGAGCTTTTGATGACTATGCAACACTTGTATATTGATGAATGTTTAATAATTCAACTTTTGGATTTTGAATTTGGCGCCATACATTTCAACGGTAGTGTCGGGAACGGCCCGCTAGCGCCCCGTTTCTCCCTAAGTAGTTAAGCCATTTTGCCACAACTTTGGAAGTATGCTTGGAGTCATTGTCCATTTGGAAGACCCATTTGCGACCAAGCTTTAAGCTATTTTGCCACAACTTTGGAAGTATGCTTGGGGTCATTGTCCATTTGGAAGACCCATTTGCGACCAAGCTTTAACTTCCTGACTGATGTCTTGAGATGTTGCTTCAATATATCCACATAATTTTCCTACCTCATGATGCCATCTATTTTGTGAAGTGCACCAGTCACTCCTGCAGCAAAGCACCCCCATAACATGATGCTGCCACCCCCATGCTTCACGGTTGGGATGGTGTTCTTCGGCTTGCAAGCCTCCCCCTTTTTCCTCCAAACATAATGACGGTCATTATGGCCAAACAGTTCTATTTTTGTTTCATCAGACCAGAGGACATTTCTCCAAAAAGTATGGTCTTTGTCCCCATGTGCTGTTGCAAACCGTAGTCTGGCTTTTTAATGGCAGTTTTCGAGCAGTAGCTTCTTCCTTGCAGAGCGGCCTTTCAGGTTATGGCGATATAGGACTTGTTTTACTGTGGATATAGATACTTTTGTACCTGTTTCCTCCAGCATCTTCACAAGGTCCATTGCTGTTGTTCTGGGATTGATTTGCACTTTTTGCACCAAAGTACATTCATCTCTAGGAGACAGAACGTGTCTCCTTCCTGAGCGGTGTGACGGCTGCGTGGTCCAATGGTGTTTATACTTGCGTACTGTTGTTTGTACAGATGAACTTGGTACCTTCAGGCATTTGGAAATTGCTCCCAAGGATGAACCAGACTTGTGGAGGTCTACAATTTTTTTCTGAGGATTTCTTTTGATTTTCCCATGATGTCAAGCAAAGAGGCACTGAGTTTGAAGGTAGGCCTTGAAATACATCCACAGGTACACCTCCATCTGACCCAAATTATGTCAAATAGCCTATCAGAAGCTTCTAAAGCCATGACACCATTTTCTGGAGATTTCCAAGCTGTTTAAAGGCACAGTCAACTTAGTGTTTGTAAACTTCTGAAACCACTGGAATTGTGACACAGTGAATTATATGTGAAATAATCTGTCTGTAAACAATTGTTGGAAAAATTACTTGTGTCATGCACAAAGTAGATGTCCTAACCGACTTGCCAAAACTATAGTTTGTTAACAAGAAACTTGTGGAGTGGTTGAAAAACAAGTTTTAATAACTCCAACCTAAGTGTATGTAAACTTCCAACTTCAACTGTACCTTTCTCCATTAACATTAGGAGACCACTTTTGAGGTCTGGTGAAATTTTACATTTTACCTTTATTTAACTAGGCACAGAAAACAGAAAACACATTTCACAGCGAAAACAAATCAATTACCTTTTGAAGAACTTCTGCTGAGGGCTTCCCAAGTGTCCAACGAAGACAATCCATGGTTCTTTTGTTAGAAAAAGTAATGTATTATATCCATAAATCTCAGTTTGGTTGGCACGTTATAAGAAAATACAGCCTCCAATCGTCCATTGAAACGTGAAGAGAACTCGTTCAACTTATACCTATAAACTTGTCCAAGAACAATCAAACATAATTTTAAATGTATCCTTAGGAATACTTTTATGTATAAATAGTATAATATTTCAACTGGAATATAAACTGGGCGATAAGAAAGGAAAAAAACAAAGAACGCGCCAGCCGGGAGCACGCATTTACTTGTATTGACATCTGTGTGGACACTTCCTTATTCGTCTTCTTCTCTGCTCTAAAAGCATCTAAAAAGAATCAGAACACTTTCTCGAGACTGTGGACATCCAGAGGAAGCAATAGGTACTGCATTCATATGCCCTTATATGGGCATTTTCATAAGGGAGGGGTTCTAAATGAGGCAATGTGTCAAAACCACTTTTTCCAGGACAGAAATTCCTCGGGTTTTCGCCTGCCATATCCGTTCTGTTATACTCACAGACAAAATGTTAACACTTTTAGAAAATTCAGAGTGTTTCCTATCCAAATATGTGCATATCCTATTTTCTGGGCCTGAATGGGAGGCATTTTACTTTGGGCACGCCAGGCTCTCCAAAACAGTCACCTCGTGCGCTGCTCCCTAAGAAGTTAACATTAGGAGACCACTTTTGAGGTCTGGTGAAATTTTACATTTTACCTTTATTTAACTAGGCAAGTCAGTTAAGAACAAATTCTTATTTTCAATGACTGCCTAGGAACAGTGGGTTAACTGCCTGTTCAGGGGCAGAACGACAGTATTGTACCTTGTCAGCTCAGGGAATTAAACTTGCAACCTTTCGGTTACTAGTCCAACGCTCTAACCACTAGGCTACCCTAGTGGTTAAAGGAAAACAATATTTTGGAGGGTATAGTTGCCCTTTAATTTCAAATGCGCACCTCAAGAGACTGCTCAAAAGCACAGTTTGCAAAACAAAAGACCACTGGATTGATACAAACCATCATGATACAATATCATTCTGCAAGGTAAGCTTACTTTGCAGTTAACAGTTTATTTGCAACATTTTATTGGTAAGCCTTTAGCAATGAGTGTTTCGGCATGGCTATACACTAAGTGGTAGACACAGGCATTCACATGCTGTCTTCAGAAAGTTGCATAAAATACAAAATCACAGATGCATTCTTTGGCTTTGGATTGAACGAATCTACGCTCACTTCTTTCTTTAATGCACTCGGAAACAACTGTGCAGTGAAGCCTATCATTACAATAATTATTATCTGGGTATTTGTTTTTTCCTGGTTGCACTGGTGCTCCCAAAATAAAATGTCAAGTCACATAGCAAAATATCTAGGAGCATATGGTCGCACTTTAGAGCCCTGGCGATGATGATAAAAAATTGCTAATTTATTTGGCCTCCAGAATGAGGCTATAGATGACAGCCCGGTTGTGCTTCGGCATCATTACGGTTTGGACACAATGAGAGAAAGAAAAAAGGAGGAAGAAAGAAGAGAAAGCTCTCTGGACTGTGAAGAGGGGAATAATGATGGAGTCTGTCTGGAGAGGGAAAAGGACGGTTTCATCATCCTTCTGCAGAAAAACATCTTGTTTCACTTCTTTATTCTCTTTCTTTCTCCCTCAGCTTCCATATGGAGAGAGAGTAGAGTGAGAAGAGAAATGGAGAGATAGAAAGAGAGAGTTCTAGGGAGTAGAACGGTCAGAGAGAGAGATTCCGACAAAGAGGAAGAGAGAAAGAGCGGTAAGAGAGAGGGAGCAAAAGAGGAAGAGAGGAAGAGGGGGCACAATAGAGAGAGAGAGAAAGAGAGAGAGAGAGGAGGGAGGCAGAAAGGCCCTTTGAAAGAGCAGGAGGCATGCTTTCCAGGGCTGCTTTTGGGTGTGTCAGAACACCCGCTCTAATCAATCAGTATGGACTCTTGACGTACAGTATGTGCCACCGCCTCTGCTCCATACAAATACTGTAAGTACATCCATATACCTCTGTCTAACCATTTCCACCTTTTGGGCATTGTCAGACAGGAGCATCTGCCCTCGCACGCATGCACACACACACACATTGCATGTGTGATTTCAGACAGGTTGCGTTTGTTGTTGTTGCATATGGTTAGAGAAGGGTGTGAGGGGAGTGTCTGTCTGGTGGGTTTCCCCGCAGGTGGAGGAGAATCCCAGCACGTGTACAGCAGAGGGGGGGACTCCTCTCCCGCTCGCTCTCCACACTCCACTCAATAATCCACACTCCCATGCACAAATCACAGAGGGGGAAACTCCTCTGCCCAACACCCACACACTCATCCATAAATGATCAGATACACAGCTGGGAGCCTGGGATGACAGACCGAGAAAGAGAAGGAGACTGGGATAAAAATAGGTGGATAAAGACACAGACCCTCCCCTCTCTCTATCTCTTGCTTTCTTTCTCGTAAACGTTACCCAACTTTATCCTGTTCGTGTGGTATTCCAAACTCTTTGAGTTTACGTAACTGATCCGTTGGGTGACCTATGGGGTGCGATAAAATTGTTTGCACCCATTATAGACCAAGTCTGCAAGTAATTACTATAAAGTTGGAAATAAGTGGGTGAGTTTTTCTATCTAGTTTGTTGAATTTCAGCCATCTAAAAGCACAACCAAATTTCAGTGGAAAAACAACCCCTGATGTTTGGTTTATTTGTCATCTAAATGTGTTATCACTTTCAACCACTTAAAAGCCCAGAAAAGTTTGAATAGGAATGCAATGTCAGATATTTTGTATATACAGTGGGGAAAAAAAGTATTTAGTCAGCCACCAATTGTGCAAGTTCTCTCACTTAAAAAGATGAGAGAGGCCTGTAATTTTCATCATAGGTACACTTCAACTATGACAGACAAAATGAAGAAAAAAAATCCAGAAAATCACATTGTAGGATTTTTAATGAATTTATTTGCAAATTATGGTGGAAAATAAGTATTTGGTCAATAACAAAAGTTTATCTCAATACTTTGTTATATACCCTTTGTTGGCAATGACAGCGGTCAAACGTTTTCTGTAAGTCTTCACAAGGTTTTCACACACTGTTGCTGGTATTTTGGCCCATTCCTCCATGCAGATCTCCTCTAGAGCAGTGATGTTTTGGGGCTGTCGCTGGGCAACACGGACTTTCAACTCCCTCTAAAGATTTTCTATGGGGTTGAGATCTGGAGACTGGCTAGGCCATTCCAGGACCTTGAAATGCTTCTTACGAAGCCACTCCTTCGTTGCCCGGGCGGTGTGTTTGGGATTATTGTCATGCTGAAAGACCCAGCCACGTTTCATCTTCAATGCACTTGCTGATGGAAGGAGGTTTTCACTCAAAATCTCACGATACATGGCCCCATTCATTCTTTCCTTTACACAGATCAGTCGTCCTGGTCCCTTTGCAGAAAAACAGCCCCAAAGCATGATGTTTCCACCCCCATGCTTCACAGTAGGTATGGTGTTCTTTGTCCTCCAAACACGACGAGTTG
>QNTS01000075.1:249742-287503 GCA_003317085.1 Hucho hucho | reverse complement strand
TAACTGTAATGGTCCTGTGTGTAGCTGTATAGAGAGTCAGGCGCAGGACAGCAGAACAGAGTAATCAACGTAAATCTACTCAAAATACAAAATAACAACGGTAAACTCACGAGCCCACAAAGACAGACCGAGTTACAACAAACAATCAATCACAAAGACATGGGGGGGACAGAGGTTAAAATAAGGAACATGTCATTAGTGATTGGAAACCAGGTGTGTATTTTTTTATTTACCCTTATTTAACTAGGCAAGTCAGTTAAGCACAAATTCTTATTTTCAATGACGGCCTAGGAACAGTGGGTTAACTGCCTGTTCACCACTAGGCTACCCTGCCTCTCCATATAATGAAGACAAAAACATAGAAAATGAAAAGTAGATCGACGGCAGCTGGAAAACCAGCGATGTCGACTGCCGAAAGCCGCCCGAACAAGGAGAGGGACCAACTTCGGCTGAAGTCGTGACAACAATAACTTACTTGTTATCACTGTGCTTCACCTAATAGCATAACCAAATTACCTGGATTGCAGTTGAGATTACATTAAAAGTACATCAATGTTTGAGATTCTTTGCAGATTATTATAGCAATTGTGAAGATCTCCACTGACCTGCGACCTTTGCATGCAATCTTTAAAATGCACGCTTTCTATGATTACATAAGAAGACATTTAGTATTGGTAAGCTCAAAATGTGACCATGGATGTGTTAATCATTTAAAGGTTGTATAAATACTTTTACATTTGTTTGTAAGATATTTACTGTATTACAAAACTAATATTGTATGGTGTTTGGTTGACAGCGCAACCAATATCTATATTTTAAGGAGATATACAGGTATCAAACATCTATGTTAAAGAATAGGGCTAAATCAAATCAAACTTGATTTAATTATTAATTTGTAGACAAACTGGAAATTGAATTGTGTTTGGTTGTCAACGCAACCAAATATCAACATTTGTAGGAGATGTATCTAATGCTTGGATAGTTTCATCTGAGCCACAGGCTTAATCCTATACTTAAATTTTGATTTTTTTTGTTGAGATGGAGAAGTGAATCCAACTAATAAATTATTAATTTGCTGACAAACTGGAATTAAAGACAGATTAAGTCAGTGGCAAAGGTAGAACTATCCAAGCAGGAGATACGTCTCCTTATTTGGTTGTGTTGACAACCAAACACAAATCAGTATCCAGTTTGTCTACAAATTAATAATTGTTTTAATGTCTCCATTAAGCTAGGGTGGTATCCAGATTGTCATACCTTCATTCCGACTTTGTGCCATTACAAGATATCTGGTAATTCCGGCACTGAACACAAGGGCGATATTTTCAAACGCCACTGAGCCTCTGGAATCCAATGTACAGTCGTGGCCAAAAGTTTTGAGAATGACACAAATATTAATTTTCACAAAGTCTGCTGCCTCAGTTTGAATGATGGCAATTTGCATATACTCCAGAATGTCATGAAGAGTGATCAGATGAATTGCAATTAATTGAAAAGTCCCTCTTTGCCATGCAAATGAACTGAATCCCCCAAAAACATTTCCACTGCATTTCAGCCCTGCCACAAAAGGACCAGGTGACATCATGTCAGTGATTCTCTCATTAACACAGGTGTGAGTGTTTACGAGGACAAGGCTGGAGATCACTCTGTCATGCTGATTGAGTTCGAATAACAGACTGGAAGCTTCAAAAGGAGGGTAGTGCTTGGAATTATTGTTCTTCCTCTGTCAACCATGGTTACCTGCAAGGAAACACGTGCCATCATCATTGCTTTGCACAAAAAAGGCTTCACAGGCAAAGATATTGCTGCCAGTAAGACTGCACCTAAATCAAACATTTATCGGATCATCAAGAACTTCAAGGAGAGCGGTTCAATTGTTGTGAAGAAGGCTTCAGGGCACCCAAGAAAGTCCAGCAAGCGCCAGGACCGCCTCCTAAAGTTGATTCAGCTGCGGGATCGGGGCAACACCAGTACAGAGCTTGCTCAGGAATGGCAGCAGGCAGGTGTGAGTGCATCTGCACGCACAGTGAGGCGAAGACTTTTGGAGAATGGCCTGGTGTCAAGAAGGGCAGCAAAGAAGCCACTTCTATCCAGGGAAAACATCAGGGACAGACTGCTATTCTGCAAAAGGTACAGGGATTGGACTGCTGAGGACTGGGGTAAAGTAATTTTCTCTGATGAATCCCCTTTCCGATTGTTTGGGTCATCCAGAAAAAAAGCTTGTCCGGAGAAGACAAGGTGAGAGCTACCATCAGTCCTGTGTCATGCCAACAGTAAAGCATCCTGAGACCATTCATGTGTGGGGTTGCTTCTCAGCCAAGGGAGTGGGCTCACTCACAATTTTGCCTAAGAACACAGCCATGAATAAAGAATGGTACCAACACATCCTCCGAGAGCAACTTCTCCCAATCATCCAGGAACAGTTTGGTGATGAACAATGCCTTTTCCAGCATGATGGAGCACCTTGCCATAAGGCAAAAGTGATAACTAAGTGGCTCGGGGAACAAAACATTGATATTTTGGGTCCATGGCCATGGAACTCCCCAGACCTTAATCCCATTAAGAACTTGTGGTAAATCCTCAAGAGGCGGGTAGACAAACAAAAACCGTCAAATTCTGACAAACTCCAAGCAATGATTACGCAAGAATGAGCTTCCATCAGTCAGGATGTGGCCCAGAAGTTAATTGACAGCATGCCAGGGCAGATTTCAGAGGTCTTGAAAAAGAAGGGTCAACACTGCAAGTATTGACTCTTTGCATCAACTTCATGTAATTGTCAATAAAAGCCTTTGACACTTATGAAATGCTTGTAATTATACTTCAGTATTCCATAGTAACATCTGACAAAAATATCTAAAGACACTGAAGCAGCAAACTTTGTGGAATATAATATTTGTGTCATTCTCAAAACTTTTGGCCACGACTGTACAATTCCATAGTGAATGCTAGCTAAATGGCAATGAGCGCATGCAAACATTTAATACAATCTCTGACATAAATGATTTGCAGGACAGACATCCAAGTTTATAAAGTTATAAATGTTTTTTTTTTAAATGCTACTCACAGTCTTTTGCAAGCACAAAACCAATATTAATCGGCAAGACTCTTGATCCAGGAGGGGATTCTCTGCTGTTCTCAAGAGAAGCTTGATTTTGCAAGAAGCTAACCACTTAGCTAGGTAGCTAATAAGTTAGCAAACCAAATGCACAACTGCAGAGCATTTAGCAAATTTTAGACAGTTAACTTCTTAGGGAGTGGTGGGGTGCTAGCGTTTGAAAATATCGCCCTTGTGTTCAGTGCCGGAATTACCAGATATCTTGTAATGGCACAAAGTCGGAATGAAGGTATGACAATCTGGATACCACCCTAGCTTAATGGAGACATTAAAACAATTATTAATTTGTAGACAAACTGGATACTGATTTGTGTTTGGTTGTCAACACAACCAAATAAGGAGACGTATCTCCTGCTTGGATAGTTCTACCTTTGCCACTGACTTAACTTAATAGTTCAGTTCTCAGCTGGCAAACATTTCGTTTTGAATGTCATGCTGTAACTAGATCACCTGGTGAATACTGCACAACAGTGAATGAGTGACTCACAAGGCTCCGGTCTCTCGTTGTTGTGTACTTGTAAACAAAACAACATGCGACTGGGGACTGCCTGTAAGCTTTATAATGAAAAAGAATGTGACAGTTGAAATGAAAAACACGATCTGTTTTATCTCCTAACGTATTGCACAAGTTGAGTGCAGGTATTTACTTAAAAAGTAAACGCAAATATTCAAATGTACAAAAAATAGTTTCTACGCTAATGACGGTATTGAAAAACCATCTCATGGCTATTTCCAAATACCCTGGTATAAGGTACAGTTGAAGTCGGAAGTTTGCAAACACCTTAGCGAAATACATTTAAACTCCGTTTTTTTACAATTCCTGACATTTAATCCTAGTAAAAAAATCCCTGTTTTAGGTCAGTTAGGATCACCACTTTATTTTAATAATGTGAAATGTCAGAATAATATTAGAGAGAATTATTTATTTCAGCTTTTCTTTCTTTCATCACATTCCCAGTGGGTCAGAAGTTTGCATACACTCAATTAGTATTTGGTAGCATTGTCTTTAAATTGTTTAACTTGGGTCAAATGTTTCGGGTAGCCTTCCACAAGCTTCCCACAATAAGTTGGATGAATTTTGGCCCATTCCTCCTGACAGAGCTGGTGTAACGGAATCAGGTTTGTTGGTCTCCTTGCTCGCACACGCTTTTTCAGTTCTGCCCACAAATTTTCTATAGCATTGAGGTCAGGGCTTTGTGATGGCCACTCCAATACCTTAACTTTGATGTCCTTAACTTCTTAGGGAGCGGCTCCCGAGGTGACGGTTTTGGAGAGTCTGGCATGCCCAAAGTGAAATGCCTCCCACTCAGGCCCAGAAAATAGGATTTGCACATAATTAGTACTATTGGATAGGAAACACTCTGAAGTTTCTAAGAGTGTTAGAATATTGTCTGTGAGTATAACAGAACGGATATAGCAGGCAAAAACCCGAGGAATTTCTGTCCTGGAAGAAGTGTATTTGACACATTGCCTCATTTTGAACCCCTCAAACAGCTATATATAGGACTAAGATTGCAGTACCTATTGCTTCCACTGGATGTCAACAGTCTCTAGACAGTGTTTGATGATGTTAGAATGCTCTGGATGGTAATAGAAGAAGAATTTCGAACTGGTCACCAGATGTAAACAGAAGAGGATGCGCGTTCACGGGCTTGCGCGCGCTGTGGTTTTTTCCTTTCCTATCGTCCAGTTTATAATCTGGTTGAAATTTTATAGTAAATAGATTTTTGGTTGTGATGGAGTCGTGTATCCAAAATATTAATTATTAACTTGAAGATTACATTTGAAATCAACCAAAGCTTGAAACACTAGGCCTTTCTGTATTGTCTTTTTTTTGTTGAACCCTGAGTTGAATTGAAACAATAGCTGTTGATGATTTTGCAAATGGTCCCACAGTTGAAAGTGCATGTCAGAGCAAAAACCGAGAGATGAGGTCAAAGGAATTGTCTGTAGAGGTTTGAGAAAGGATTGTGTCAAGGCACAGATCTGGGGAAGGTTACCAAAAAATTTCTGCAGCATTGAAGGTTCCCAAGAACACAGTGGCCTCCTCCATCATTCTTAACCCTTTCATGCGTGAGTTCCAAATATCTCTAAAGGTCGCCCCAGCGTGAGTTTTTTTATGCACGTGATGTTAGAACGTTCTCTCCATTCCAGAATGTGATTGTTACGCAACAGTACATTTAATCCGTGCTGCCCCCAACCCAGGTTCGAATCCAGACTGCGTTTATATCAAAGTAAGTGCCTTATTACGTTATAATGGTTTCTGTATGTCGTGTTATACCGTTTCTTCTGTAGCTCACTGTGTGTATGGCACATAATATATTTGTGTATATTCCTTATAACCGCAGACACACAAGGTAACGTTACTCATTTCATAACCTTTATGGTGTTATATTCCCAAGTGTCCAACGAAGACATCCAATGGTTCTTTTGTTAGAAAAAGTCATTTATTATATCCATAAATCTCAGTTTGGTTGGCGCGTTATGTTCAGAAAATCCAACGCCGAATCGCCCATTGAAACGTGAAGAGAACGTGTTCAAATATACCTATAAACTTATCCTAAACAAATTCAAGACCAGTTATAATGCATCCTTAGCTATCCTTTTATGAATATTAGCGATAATATTTCACTCGGATGGTCACCTATACCTTATATAAGTAAAATAAAGTGGGGCGCGCAGCCAGACTCGCGCCCGAGAAATCTTGTTGACATTTGAGCTCCCCTGACCATTTCCTCTTCCTATCTGTTCCTCTTACTCCAATCACTCCCAGTCTTTGTATATAGACTGTTGACATCTAGTGGAAGCCACAGGTACTGCAATCTCGGAGTTGGATTGCCTTGAAGTCAATGGGGAGAGTCTCAAACAGAGCAAAGGTCACAAAAAACTGTAATTCCGGATGGATTTTCCTCTGGTTTTTGCCTGCTATATCAGTTCTGTTATACTCACAGACATTATGTTAACACTTTTAGAAACTTCAGAGTGTTTCCTATCCAATAGTACTAATTATGTGCATATCATATTTTCTGGGCCTGAGTGGCAGGCATTTTACTTTGGGCACGCCAGACTCTCCAAAACCGTCACCTCTGCTGACGCTCCCTAAGAAGTTAATAGTTTTTGCATGTGAACTGTATGTCCAATTACAAAATAATTGTTCAGTAATCATCTCACCTGTTAGTTGACGGTGAACTATGTGGCCATTGAGAGCTGCGTTGATCAGATGGAAAAATATCTTCTTATATCACTTGGTTGTTTTCTGAGTGCATTCCACAAATCTGTTTATCATGTCTGCCTTATCCACTTCCCCTATTTTGAGGTTATAGTCAAATACGCAGTCTGGTTAGAGTTTTCTCTCTCCCGTCAGGGGATCCACCTTCCCTGTGGCCGACACTTTACTGCCAGCTGTTGACATTTCTTATTTTGTATTACGGATCATTTAGGATGGCAGTAGAATTGTTGATGAAATGCAGTCACGTACAGAACTCCTGTACTTCATCCGCTGTTGGTATGCCTCCATCACCACCAGCATCTTCAAAGGGAACTGGGACTTTGTCAGTGGACAAGAAGTACTCAGATTCAGGGTTCTCTTTGGCAGGGGGGCAGCTCCTCACTGTCACTGTCTGAATCAGATTCCTCACTTTCAGACTCATTGTCAGAATTTTTTTAAATCTCAAAATTTCTGCATTTGTCTCCTTTTGAAAGACATTGCTAATGCTACAGCTTAGCTCACTAGCTACATACATAAACAACAACACTGACTGGCTCAGAGTGGGAGTGAGAGGTTACGTGATTGACTGCCTGCACACGCCATTTGTATCAATAAATCACTATCAGAAAATGTTTTGTGTGGTAATTATTGATATATTTACTGTTTTATTCATGTTTTTCTAGTACCGGTGATAAATCATGCATTCTGATTCTTGCATAGATTGTAATGGGAACATATTATGTGTGTAAAATACTTTTTTGAATGTTGTACTGATTATGATGAGCTAAGCTAATTCCAGCTATGTGTGGAGCCATGTTTGTTGACATACAATGCATTCTGGATTTCATGTAATCGTCTGTTGGACCAAAGATGCTATAACAAAATGAGGTGAGTAAGGGTTCACTCATTTTTTGAGAACTTCAGGAAGTGAATGGTGGGATGTGACCAAAGGTAGACGACACAACCCTTCAACATGCATACTATAAACAGACCAAACTCATCTTCTCTTCTCTTGTTATCTTTGGTTTCTGTGAGGAAAAAAAGCATGGCGGTGCACTGAAACTAATCATCGTCGGATTACTTTTGATTTCTAGAAAGTGTTTTACTCAATTATTTCGATCAATGGTGAGCTTACCCGTGATGTGATTAATTATAAATAGTAATTGTTATTAGCTAATTCATATTGTAGTTTATGTCAGCTGAGAGTTATAAAATATGACCGCTTGTGTTGCGTCAATCTTTCCTGAGTTAGCTCTAGGACAAATGTAGCGTACATTTTTTTATGGCCAGCTGAAATGCTGATTGTTGCGTCATTCGAAACTGGCCGTACTAAATAAGCGTTCTAATCACACGGGTGTGATCGTACGCTTCAGGGACCACTGTAGAATGATCACACTCGTGTGATGGCACATGTGAAAGGGTTAAATGGAAGAAGGTTGGAACCACTGAGATTCTTCCTAGAGCTGGCTACCCGGCCAAACTGAGCAATCGGGGGAGAAGGGCCTTGGTCAGGGAGGTGACCAAGAACCCAATGGTCAAATCAAATCAAAGTTTATTTGTCACATGGGCCGAATACAACAGGTGTAGACCTTACAGTGAAATGCTTACTTACAGGCTCTAACCAACAGTGCAATTTCATTTATTATTTTTTTAAAGGTATTAGGTGAACAATAGGTAAGTAAAGAAACAACAGTAAAAAGACAGTGAAAAATAACAGTAGCGAGGCTATATACAGTAGCGAGGCTATAACAGTAGAGAGGCTATATACAGCTACCGGTAGTCGGGCTGATTGAGGTAGTATGTACATGTAGATATAGTTAACTTCTTAGGGAGCGGCTCCCGAGGTGACGGTTTTGGAGAGTCTGGCATGCCCAAAGTAAAATGCCTCCCACTCAGGCCCAGAAAATAGGATATGCACATAATTAGTACTATTGGATAGGAAACACTCTGAAGTTTCTAAAAGTGTTAACATAATGTCTGTGAGTATAACAGAACGGATTTAGCAGGCAAAAACCAGAGGAAAATCCATCCGGAATTACAGTTTTTTGTGTCCTTTGCTCTGCTTGACAGTCTCCCTATTGATTTAAAAGGCATCCAGCTCAGAGATTTCAGTACCTATGGCTTCCACTAGATGTCAACAGTCTCTATACAAAGCCAGGAAACGGTAGCCCTGACCAGAATGGATAGGAAGAGAATATGGTCAAGTGAGCTCAGATGTCAACAAGATTTTGCAGGCGCGCAACCGAGTGCGCGCTCCACTTTATTTTCCATTCAGGCTACAATCTGGTTGAAATATTATAGTAAATATACATAAAATGATACCTAAGGAAACATTAAAAATTATGTTTGATTTATTTGGAGAAATATAATAGGTATAATGTGAACGCGTTCTCTTCACGGTTCAATGGGCGACTCAACTGTGGATTTTCTGAACATAACGTGCCAACCAAACGGAGATTTATGGATATAATAAATGACCTTTTCTAACAAAAGAACCATTGGATGATATTTCCAAGAATCAGAGCTTTTGATGACTATGCAACACTTGTATATTCATGAATGTTTAATAATTCAACTTTTGCATTTTGAATTTGGCGCCTTACATTTCACCGGTAGTGTCAGGAGTGGGCGCCCCACTGCTCCCTAAGTAGTTAAAGTGACTATGCATATATGATAAACAGAGAGTAGCAGTAGCGTAAAAGAGGGGTTGACGGGTGGTGGGAGGCGGGACACAATGCAGATAGCTTGGGTTAGCCAATGTGCGGGGGCACTGGTTGGTCAGTGAAGACAGCACAGTTGGTCAGCACATGCCCGGAGCACACGTCCTGGTAATCCATCTGGCCCCACAGCCTTGTGAATGTTGACCTGTTTAAAGGTCTTACTCACGTCGGACAAGGAGAGCGTGATCACACAGTCGTCCGGATAAGCTGATGCTCTCATGCACACCTCAGTGTTGCTTGCCTCGAAGTGAGCATAGAAGAGATTTAGCTCGTCTGGTAGGCTCGTGTCACTGGGCAGCTCGCGGCTGTGCTTCCCTTTGTAGTCTGTAATAGTTTGCAAGCCCTGCCACATAAGACGAGCGTCGGAGCCGGTGTAGTACGATTCAATCTTAGCCCTGTTTTGACGCTTTGCTTGTTTGATGGTTCGTTGGATGGCATAGCAGGATTTCTTATAAGCTTCCGGGTTAGAGTCCCGCGCATTGAAAGCGGCAGCTCTACCCTTTAGCTTAGTGCGAATGTTGCCTGTAATCCATGGCTTCTGGTTGGGGTATGTATGTACAGTCACTGTAAGGATGACGTCCTCGATGCACTTATTGATAAAGCCAGTGACTGATGTGGTGTACTCCTCAATGCCATCGGAAGAATCCCGGAACATGTTCCAGTCTGTGATAGCAAAACAGTCCTGTAGGTTAGCATCTGCTTCATCTGACCACTTTTTTTATAGACAGAGTCACTGGTGCTTCCTGCTTTAATTTGAGCTTCAAAGCAGGAATCAGGAGGATAGAATTGTGGTCGGATTTACCAAATGGAGGGCGAGGGAGAGGTTTATACGTGTCTCTGTGTGTGGAGTACAGGTGATCTAGAATTGTTTTCCCTCTGGTTGCACATTTAACATGTTGATAGAAATTAGGTAGAACTGATTATGGTTTCCCTGCATTAAAGTCTCCGGCCACTAGGAGTGCCGCCTCTGGGTGAGCGGTTTCCTGATGGCTTATTTCCTTATACAGCTGACTGAGTGTGGTCTTAGTGCCAGCATCTGCCTGAGGTGGTAAATAAACAGCCACGAAAAGTATAGCTGAAAACTGTAGGCAAATAGTGTGGTCTGCATTTTATCACAAGATACTCAACTTCAGGCGAGCAAACTCTAGAGACTTCCTTAGATTTCGTGCACCAGCTGTTGTTTACAAATATGCACAGACCGCACCCCCCCCCCCCCCCCCCCCCCCCCNTTGTCTTACCGGAGTGTGCTGTTCTATCTTGCCGGTGCAGCGTATATCTCGCTAGCTGAATATCCATGTCATCATTCAGCCACGATTCTGTGAAACATAAGATATTACAGTTTTTGATATCCCGTTGGTAGGATATTCGTGATCGTACCTCGTCTAATTTATTGTCCAATGATTGCACGTTGGCGAGTAATATTGACGGTAACGGCAGCTTTCCCACTCGCCTTTTGCGAATCCTTACGCGGCACCCCGCTCTGTTTCCTCTGTACCTGTGTCTCTTCCTCTTGCAAATAACTGGGATGTTGGCCCTGTCGGGTGTTCGGAGAATGTCCTGTGCGTCCTGCTTGTTGATGAAAAAATATTTGTCTAATCCGGGGCGAGTGATCGCTGTCCTGATATACAGCTCTTTTTTGCCATAAGATACGGTTGCAGAAACATTATGTACAAAATAAGTTACAAGTAACGCGAAAAAAACCACATAATAGCACAACTGGTTGGGCGCCTGTAAAACTCACAACTGCTGCCAATTCTTCCAGCGCCATTTTATTCTGACAGAGCTCCAGAGTTCCTCTGTGGAGATCGACAGCACTCCACCATTCAGGCCTTTATGGTAGCGTGTCCAGACGGAAGCCACTCCTCAGTAAAAGGCACATGACAGCCCGCTTGGAGTTTTCCAAAAGGCTCCTAAAGGACTCAGACCATGAGAAACAAGATTCTCTGGTCTGATGAAACAAACATTTTAACTCTTTGGCATGAATGCCAAGTGTCACGTCTGGAGGAAACCTGGTACCATCTCTACGGTGAAGCATGGTGGTGGCAGCATCATGCTGTGGGGATGTTTTTAAGCGGCAGGGACTGGGAGACTAGGTTTCTAAAAACCTGTTTTTGCTTTGTCATTATGGGGCATTGTGTCTAGATTGATGAGGGAAAAAACGAAGTAATCCATTTGAGAATAAGGCTGTAACGTAACAAAATGTGGAAAAAGTAAAGGGGTCTGAATACTTTCCGAATACCCTGTGCATACATAATGTGAGAAACAGCTAAAGGTGATGCTGTGTATCGTGGACAGTGAATGTGGACACTATTCCATGTATGAAATGAAAATAAACAAGTAACCCTGGCCAATGTAGAGAGGAGAGCACCTTTGGGAAAAGGAACAGATCCATATGGGAACATGAGATTTCAAGGCCGGGATACAGAAAACACTTAAGTGTTAGTGGATATATAATACAAGTAGGCACATTGATAGATGAGCCACTGTTGAGGTCGTAACACTGCTCAGAGAGTATCTGAGTGTCTTTAGTCCTCACAAGGGCATAGGGGGCACACATGTGGCCACATGTAGTAGTACATACAGTACAAACACGCACAGACTCTCTCTATCCCTCTCTCTGTCTTTCTCTCTCTCCAACCAGCCAGCCAGCCAACCAGATGCCTCCTAGAGAGTGAATTATGTAATAAATGGAGGTTTACAGGCCTGGTTATTTCTGTCCTGTTGATGGAGCCCCCACTGGATAGCAGGTGAAAGGCCAATCATGCTCAGCGTCACCCTTGGTGGCTCCGGTCCCCAGGGATCCTGTGTGTGACTGACGGAAAGAAAGGAAACTGACCTCCCGACACTAGATGTGAAAGCCTTCTTCTGTCCAAATGGATCTGAGACCCACATGTCTGCTGTAACTGATTGAATGGCTTTCATCATTGAAGCTCCACAGATAAACTAGAGTAACTTTCAGATTGAGAGAGTGGAAATGAAAAGGTGAAAGAGAGCGCTGTGTAAATCAAATCAAATTGTATTTGTCACCCGCACCGAATACAACAGTTGTAGAACTTACAGTGAAATGCTTACTTACAAGCCCTTAACCAACTATGCAGTTTTAAGAAAAATAAGTGTTAAAAAAAAATAGATAAGTAAAACATTTAAATAACAAATAATTAAAGAGCAGCAGCAAAAAAGCAGTAGCGAGGCTCTATACTGGGGGTGCCGGTGCAGAGTCAGTATGTGAGGGAACAGGTTATTTGAGGTAATTGAGGTAATATGTACATGTGGGTAGAGTTAAAGTGACTATGCATAGATAATAAACAGAGAGTAGCAGCAGCGTAAAAGAGAGGGGGGGACAATGCAAATAGTCTGGGTAGCCATTTGAATAGCTGTTCAGGAGACTTATGGCTTGGGGGTAAAAGCTGTTAAGAAGCCTTTTGGACCTAGACTTGATGCTCCGGTACCGCTTGCCATGCGGTAGCAGAGAGAACAGTCAATGACTAGGGTGGCTGGAGTCTTTGACAATTTTTAGGGCCTTACACCGCCTGGTATAGAGGTCCTGGATGGCAGAAAGCTTGGCCCCAGTGATGTACTGGGCCGTACGCACTACCCTCTGTAGTGCCTTGCGATTGGAGGACGAGCAGTTGCCGTACCAGGCAGTGATGCAACCAGTCAGAATGCTCTTGATGGTGCAGCTGTAGAACTTTTTGAGGATCTGAGGACCCATGCAAAATATTTCCAGTCTCCTGAAGGGGAATAGGCTTTGTCGTGCCCTCTTCAGAACTGTCTTGGTGTGTTTGGACCAGAATAGTCTGTTGGTGATGTGTACACCAAGGAACTTGAAGCTCTCAACCTGCTCCACTACAGCCTCGTCGATGACAATGGGGGTGTGCTCGGTCCTCCTTTTCCTGTAGTCCACAGTCAGCTGCTTTGTCTTGATCACATTGAGGGAGAGGTTGTTATCCTAGCACCACACAGCCAGGTCTCTGACCTCCTCACTATAGGCTGTCTCATCGTTGTCGGTGATCAGGCCTACCACTGTTGTGTCATCGGCAAACTTAATGATGGTGTTGGAGTTGTGCCTGGCCATGCAGTCATGAGTGAACAGGAAGTACAGGAGGGGACTGTGCACGCACCCCTGAGGGGCCCCCGTGTTGAGAATCAGCGTGGCGGATGTGTTGTTACCTACCTTTACCACCTGGGGGGCGGCCCGGCAGAAAGTCCAGGATCCAGTTGCAGAGGGAGGTGTTTAGTCCCAGGGTCCTTAGCTTAGTGATGAGCTTTGAGGGCCCTATGGTGTTGAACGCTGAGCTGTAGTCAATTGAATAGCATTCTCACATAGGTGTTCCTTTTGTCCAGGTGGGAAAGGGCAGTGTGGTGCAATAGAGATGTGGATCTGTTTGGGCGGTATTCAAATTGGAGTGGGTCTAGAGTTTTTGGGATAATGGTGTTGCTGTGAGCCATGACCAGCCTTTCAAAGCACTTCATGGCTACAGACGTGAGTGCTACAGGTCAGTAGTCATTTAGGCAGGTTATCTTCGTGTTCTTGGGCACAGTGACTATGACGGTTTGCTTGAAACATGTTGGTATTACAGACTCAGTCAGGGACATGTTGAAAATGTCAGTGAAGACACCTGCTAGTTGGTCAGCGCATGCTCAGAGTACACGTCCTGATAATCCGCCTGTGAATGTTAACCTATTTAAAAGTCTTACTCACATCGGCTACGGAGAGCGTGATCACACAGTCGTCCGGAACAGCTGATGCTCTCATTCATGCATGCTTCAGTGTTGCTTTCCTCGAAGCGAGCATAGAAGTAAATGCCTCAGACAAAATACTGCAGTTTGACGACAAGAGAGGATGAGAAAACCCACTGGGCACAGACATCAACTTAACGTCTATTCCACATTGGTTTAACATAATTTCATTGAAATGACGTGGAAACAACGTTTATTTAACCAGTGTGTGCCCAGTGGGAAATTACAGTACATGCCAGTGGGAAATTACAGTACATGACACTGTAACTCCATTGTGGCTTTGCCTTAGTTTCTTTGAGTCATTTTACATCCATTGAGAGGTATAAAATATCTTACTGTCTACAAAAGAAATTGCCAGAATCAAGTGAAAAAAGACAGGTGAATGCAGAAAGGTATAGAAAATAAGACAAATTACTATTAAATAGGTTGAATCAAAGGACATGCCTGCTGTACAAATAACCATGCGGCCACAGTTATATGTTGAGCAACATTGTCAACAATTATTGTAGTAATAATAATAATTGATTGGATTTATATAACGCTTTTCTACCAATTGAGGTACTCAAAGTGCTTTACATAGTAAGGGGGAAACTCACCTCATCCACCACCAATGTGCAGTACCCATCTGGGTGATGCATGGTGAACATTTTTGTGCCAGAACGCTGACCAAACATCAGCTTGTAACAATTTTAACAATTAATAGGGAAGCCCTTGGATTGTTATGTTAGTTAGATGGAATGGTGTTTCTATAGTTACTGCAAGGCAGAGATGCCTGATTGAGGATCCAATTAAGTTTGCAGGTCATTAAATTAAATAGTAAACATAAAGAGACAAGTAAACAATTAGCAATTGGTCATTGTAATTAGCCAGTTTAGATAATTATGGAAGAGTGGGGTATGTTGAGAATTTTTTTACATTCAGCATCACTACGTCAAGGGAAATATAGTATTTTTTCTAACAAAGATATATACATATATTTCAGGATGTTGTGTATCCATGGAAATAATCAGAATTCATATCAACATGACAGTTTTGAAAACATGGTTTGTCCAAAGAAAGTGGTCTCTTGGCACAACTTACCCCAGGTATGAGGTAAATTGAGCATAGGGAAAGAGTAAGTTGAGCCGCCTTTTGGTAATTGGGTGATGGTGTCCTGTGACAGTGGGTGATGCTGGTAGCTGAAAGTTTAATTAATGGAATGGAGGTGTGGTATAATGTAATGTATAATGTCTGATGTATAAAACGATCTTAACACGATCTACTTTGGTTTAGATGCAAGCATTAGGAAATCTATAACACAAACTAACTTGCTTACCAATTTTTCCATGTGGTTTCTTCCTTCACAGACTCCATTTCACAGACTCCATGAAATTATGACCTCTTCTTAAATATTTGGTCACATTATTCATTTTGTGTATGTTTTCCTAGAAACAAAAAGTGGCACAACTAACCCTTTGGCTCAACTTACTCTACTCTCCCTTACAGTGGCTTGTTGTTTTGGGAACTATTTAAATCACTGAGATCATATATTTTCAAGTAGAGATACCTTGCAAAGAAACTGCTCTCTCTCGATCATGCATTATTTTGTCTCTTTTACATAGCAGATTTAAAAGAACAAAGACCGGACAAGGAGGCACGCAATGGATAATGGTCATGTATTTAATTACCACATTATCTGCTCTTAAACCTCCTGCTGTGTTCCGGTCGAGTTGGACCGATTTACAAGTTTTCTCTCTGAAAAATGTAGTTAATTTAATCTGATTGTCATAAGGTTCCATGACTTTGTCCACACAGGGCATCTGAACACACAAAATACATTTGAATGATTTTCATTACATTTTGGGTGTTTTATTTAACTTTTGTACACCTGTGGTGTACAAAAGTTAACTTCTTAGGGAGCGGCAGGTGAGGTGACGGTTTTGGAAAGTCTGGCGTTCCCAAAGCAAAATGCCTGCCACTCAGGCTCAGACAATAGGATATGCACATAATTAGTACTATTGGATAGGAAACACTCTGAGGTGTCTAAACGTGTTAACATAATGTCTGTGAGTATAACAGAACTCATTTAGCAGGCGAAAACCCAAGAGAAATCTATCCGGAAATCAGTTTCTGGTGATCTATTGAATCCATTTGTAACCAGGACTGAGACTGCAGTACCTATGGCTTCCACTAGATCTCAACAGTCTATATACAAAGACTCAGAGAGATTGGAGTAAACAGAACGAATAGGTACAGGAAATAGTCAAGGTAGCTCAGATGTCAACAAGTTTTCTCGGGCGCAAGTCTGGCTGCGCGCCCCACTTTATTTTACTTATATAAGGTATAGGTGACCATCCGAGTGAAATATTATCGCTAATATTCATAAAAGGATAGCTAAGGATGCATTTTAACTGGTATTTGATTTGTTTAGGAAAAGTTTATAGGTATATTTGAATGCGTTCTCTTCACGTTTCAATGGGCAATTCGGCGTTGGATTTTCTGAACATAACGCGCCAACCAAACGGAGATTTATGGATATAATAAATGACTTTTTCTAACAAAAGAACCATTGGATGTCTTCGTTGGACACTTGGGAAGCCCTCAGCAGAAGTTCTTCAAAAGGTAAGGGATTTGTTTTCG
Source organism: Hucho hucho (assembly GCA_003317085.1). Classification (NCBI taxonomy): domain Eukaryota; kingdom Metazoa; phylum Chordata; class Actinopteri; order Salmoniformes; family Salmonidae; genus Hucho; species Hucho hucho. The sequence continues at coordinate 271,101 of QNTS01000075.1, read as the reverse complement.
CTGTGAAATGTGTTTTGTGTGAACCACGATGGTTTATGAATTTATGCTAATGGTAAAATATTGGAGGTGCTACCACCACTCCGTAAGTAGTTAAATAAAAGCTGCAATTCTGAGAAACATTGAGGCAAAATTGTCTGCAAGACGTGATGACAACTTCATTCCAGTTTTGGTCAGAGGACTTCTGAGAGAGCTAGAGGAAAATGGAGCAATATCTAAAGAGAGATTTCTCAAAACATCCCAATCATTCTTCACTACGGCTGTGAACTACTTGCAAGCATGTGGAAAGCACACAGATAATCTAAAAGATTTACATTGTCTCCTTTTAAAAAGGCAACCTCAGCGTGAAGAGATCCAGAAGGCAGCAGGCATACTGCAGGAAAAATGCCCCAATGTGACCATCAATGAGGATGCATTGTTTGACGAGGTTACTGGCCTGCAAGAGTTCCTAAAGGGGGGATCGCTTGAAGAATGGAAAACATCTGAGACACCGCTTAATCAGCGATGGAGCACGATGGTTACCCACTTCAAAGAGAACGACATCCCACACACTAACCTGACTAGATTAGCGTCTGTTGTCATGTGCTTACCTGGAAGTAATGCACCAGTCGAGAGAGTGTTCTCCCAAATGAGTGATATATGGACAGCAGCAAAAAATAGGTTCACTGTTCCTACCATCAAGGCCATGCTTATTGTGAAGACAAACTTCAACCTCCCCTGCCAGGAGTTCATGGAGAAGCTGTCCAAAGACTGAAGAAGATACATTCTTCTGAGAAATATACAGATTAGGTTGGTATAAGTCTATTATGTAGTTACCAATCTCAGCGTCTTATTTCTTTATTATGTTGTTAAGTATTTCACATATACTATTGTCTGTTTTTTTCAATTTTGCTCATGTTCTCTTCTGCTCTTATTCTACCCAGACTACCAGGACCACTGAATGGCTGTTCAGATTGGACAGTTCTGTCTTGTCTGTAGTGTTTCTGTAATATAGTTGTTTTCTCTGTCACAGTGTGCCTGTTAGACTAAATACATGAAACCGAAATTGTCCCCCTTTTTTATTTAATTGATATTAACATTGGATATTTTAATGATATATTGACCGCCGAACTGGAAATGTCCCCGGTTTTAATTTCAGAAATGTGGTCACCTTATCATAGCAACAACGATGAGAATATTTGTGCCAACCCTCTTCTTTCTGAAGGAAATGGACACCCTTCCCTTTACATAAAGGCAAAACCTCACAGAGAGAATGGTGTCCATTACTACAGTGACACCAAGATGGCTGATGCCTGTCTTCTACTGGCCAGTCCAGTGCCATGGTTACCAACCCCGTGAAAACAGCATGTCACCCATCAGTGACTCTGAGCCAGAAGGGAATCCCCCTGTCGCCCAACCACCACCACCACTCTCTGTTCCAGCTGGGACCACACAGGCTAATTGCTCATCTCAATACGGGCCTGTGAAGAATTGGCCATCTAAACTAATTAAGATAAAAACGTGGCAGTCATTTTCCCAAGCGCAAATGACATCATCGTCAAAGACTTGCCATCTGTCAGTCTAGGACCAAAGGATCAAAGATTACTGTTGCAGTGTGGGTATGGATGGGACTGATGAAGATACTGTTTAACCCCTGTAGGTCTAACTTTAGCCATTCCATTTTTTATTTTAGAACCCCTGTAGGAATAAAAAATATAGACAAATTGTATTTAATGAAACATAACATTTGCCCTTTACTGCAACAGCCCATAGAAGCTAATTGAATAACACATTTGTACATTGCAAAACAGACAGCCCAAAAATAAATCATTAGGTTTTGAATAATTAGACCCATGTTTGGTCAGTTATTTGTTGCACATTTGACCCCTTATGCACTTTTTTGCCATTTTTACAGCCTGGTACTGGGATACCTTCAGGAGACTCCCATGAAGCTTGTGTGTTTAGAGCAGAACACTTTCATGTTCATGAGAGTCTCCCCTTTCGATATTGGTGACATATTAGTTTGTAGCTCCGACGGTTCGGTCTGGACAGTCGGTTTTGTGAGAAGACCTCTTCGAAAGGAGGACGTCCGAGAAGCGAGAGTTTAGACGACTGCCGTAAAGCTTGTGGATGTCCTAGAGCCAAACAACCAACACTGTGTTCGTGAGAGTCATCTTTCGATGGTGGCTTATTCATTTGTAGCTCATATGGTCAGGGTTTTACAGACAATTTTGTCAATATTTTCTTGTCTGGATAATCTTGTGTAGAAAAAGACAGCTTTTACAAGCCCCATGTTATGGAATAGGCACAAACTTTATTTTGGCGGAAAGACAGGATTTTCAAGACAACTGGGAACCTAAAATATTAGGTCAAATCACGTCAGTGATCTTCAGGTCAGAAAGTCGGAGCTCTAGAAAGATGACCGAGTTTCCGAGTTGGAAGACCAGTCTGAGATTGTTTTTCCTGAGTTCCCAGTTGTTTTGGAATGCGGAAAGAGCTGCAGCCACTAGAAGAAACTGTAATTATAGCATGAACAAACGGGAGCTATTCAATATTCAAAATGACTTCACCATGTGACGCAGGGGTGCGTCAATCGACTCTAGGGCACAGTCCCCATAGACTTTTATGAGAGGAAGGTCATATTCCCTTAGGGGATTCTGTTTTAATGTTGGAGGCTGTAAATGCCTGAAATTAAGCATAAATTATGCATGGGAAAAGTGAAGTTTACACAGAGGGATAGCAAATATGTGTACATAAATATGTGCAATGGATGAGCCATGAATTTCAGCCATGATGAGCTGTTGACATTTCACACAGCAGTTGATATGCTCAGTGAGGTTTAGAGAAGGGGGTGCTCAGATTATAAACTACTGTAGCTAGCTAGGTAAATAAAGAAAGAGATCTCTCTAGACAGCAACATTCCTTTAATAAAGTGTATTACCTTTTTATGGTGAGCCAGCAAGGCAAATAAACCTTACTGAAGGAAAGTGCTCTCCAGAAATCTATCTTCATCCACCTAGCCACAGTAGTTTATATCCCACAGACTGAGGATATGTTAAAATCTGTTTTCGCTTTGTCATTATGGTGTATTGTGTGTAGATTGTTGAGGGAAAATAAGAAGGTAATAAGAAGGTAACAAAATGTGGAAAAATGCAAGGTGTCTGAATACTTTCCGAATGCACTGTATATTTAAGCAATAAGGCACGGGGCGTGTGGTATATGGCCAATATACCACGGCTATGGGCTGTTTACCACAAACCCAGAGGTGCCGTATTGCTATTATAAACTGGTTATCAACGTAATTAGAGCAGTAAAAATACATGTTTTGTCATACCTGTGCTATACAGTCTGATATACCATGGCTGTCAGCCAATCAGCATTCAGGGCTCAAACCACCAGTTTAAAATACCTATTATTGTCTGAAAAAACAAACAAACAAATAAATAAACATTTTTCACAGATAGTGAACCAGCAGAGTTTGAACAAGGACAACCATAGAAAGCAATGATGCAGTTCTCCCCATCTCCCATGTACACACAGGTCATTTATGCATTGCTTATCAGTGGTGAGCATAAAGCCTTGGCTGTTGAGAGGATACCTGATGTTTGTGACAAAGCAATTAATCAAACACATCACGGGTCACAAAAACAATTTGATACCCACCTGTTCGCAGTCACATTATTCAAACTGAGTGGATAACATTGCGACATGGACAAACACAAAGAAAACCTCACCCTCTCAATTTAGTCTTATCTTGCTAGTTGTTTTTGCATAAAATAAAAACAGCATAAGAATTCAGTGAGGTTGATGTAGATGTGAGTGTAACATGAGGAGGCTCAGGTAATTGATTGATGGTGCTCGCTGTCCATTGTCTGTCACGCTTCGCAACTCCCAATAGATAACTCTCCTGCTCTACCTCTCCCTCCCTACTTCTTTCTCTTCGCATCTCTGTATTTCTCTCTCCTTTATTTGTTTGAGAGATGAAGCGGATCCAGTGTTGCATTTTCGAGTGTTAATTAACTATCCTCTTTGTCTTATCCTCTGCTCCGTCCACAACCACCCACATGTGTGGGCCACATTAAGTCTCAATGGTGGGCAGCTCGCCATTCCCCCGTGGGGCACCATGGGTACTGGGAGGTGAGGGAAACACACTAAACTAAGAGGATCAGGGAGAATCAAATCATATACATTTTTAATTGTCACATGCACCGTGTAGACCTTACCGTGAAATGCTTAATTACAAGCCCTTAACCAACAATGCAGTTTCAGAAATAGAGCTAAGAAAATAAAATATTTACTAAAGTCAATGTGTGGGGGTAAAATGACTCTGCATAGATAATAAACAGTGAGTAGCAGCAGTGTAAAACAAAGGGGGGGGGGGGGGGGGGTCAATGTAAATAGTCAAGCAGTTGCCATACCAGGCGGTGATGCAATCGGTCAGGATGATCTCGATGGTGCAGCTGAATAACGTTTTGAGGATCTTGGGACCCATGTCAAATCTTTGCAGTCTCCTGAAGGAGAAAAGGTGTTGTTGTGCCCTCTTCACAACTATCTTGGTGTGTTTGAACCATGTTGGTGATGTGGAGAGCAAGGACCTTGAAACTCTTGACCCACTCCACTACAGCCCCGTCGATGTGAATGAGGGCGTGTTCGGCCTTCCGTTTCCTGTAGTCCATGATCAGCTCCTTTGTCTTGCTCACATTGAGGGAGAGGTTGTTGTCCTGGCACCACACTGCCAGGTCTCTGACCTCCTCACTATAGACTGTCCCGTCGTTGTCGGTGATCAGGCCTACCACTGTTGTGTCATCAGCATACTTAATGATGGTGTTGGAATCGTGCTTGGCCATGCAGTCATGGGTGAACAGGGAGTACAGGAGGGTCAGCCTGGCAGATGTGTTGTTGCCTACCCTTACCGCATGGGGGCAACCAGTCAGGAAGTCCAGGATCCAGTTGCAGAGGGAGGTGTTTAGTCCCAGGGTCCTTAGCTTAGTGATGAGCTTTGTGGGCACTATGGTGTTGAACACTGAGCTGTAGTCAATTAACAGCATTCTCACATAGGTGTTCCTTTAGTCCAGGTGGGAAAGGGCAGTGTGGAGTGCGATTGAGATTGTGTCATCTGTGGATCTTTTGGGGCGGTATGCGAATTGGAGTGGGTCTAGGGTTTCCAGGATGATGGTGTTGATGTGAGCCATGACCAGCCTTTCAAAGCACTTCATGGCTACCGACTACGGGCCGTAATCATTTAGGCAGGTTACCTTCGCTTTCTTGGGCACAGGGACCATGGTGGTCTGCTTGAAACATGTAGGTATTACAGACTCGGTCAGGGAGAGGTTGAAAATGTCAGTGAAGACACTTGCCAGTTGGTCCGCGCATGCTCTGAGTACACGTCCTGGTGATCCCTCTGGCCCTGCGGCATTGTGAATGTTGACCTGTTTAAAGGTCTTGCTCACATCGGCTATGGAGAGCGTGATCACACAGTCGTCCGGAACAACTGGTGCTCTCATGCATGCTTCTGTGTTGCATGCCTCGAAGCGAGCATAAAAGGTATTTAGCTCATCTGGTAGGCTTGTGTCACTGGGAAACTCACGGCTGGGTTTCCCTTTGTAGTCCGTAATAGTTTGCAAGCCCTGCCACATCCGACGAGCGTCAGAGCTGGTGTAGTAGGATTCAATCTTAGTCCTGTATTGACACTTTGCCTGTTTGATGGTTAGTCTGAGGGTATTGCGGGATTAGTGTCCCATTCCTTGAAAGCTGCAGTTCCAACCTTTAGCGATGGACGGATGTTGCCTGTAATCCATGGCTTCTGGTTGGGATATGTACGTACGGTCACTGTGGGTACGACGTCGTAGATGCACTTATTGATGAAGCCTGTGCTAGCAAAACAGTCCTGTAGCGTAGCATCTGCGTCATCTGACCACTTCCGTATTGAGCGAGTCACTGGTACTTCCTGCTTTAGTTTTTGCTTCTACGCAGAAATATGGTCAGATTTGAAGTAAAGGTGGTCTAGAGGTTTTTTTCCCTCTGGTTGCACATGTGACATGCTGGTAGAAGGTAAAACAAATTTAAGTTTGCATGCATTAAAGTCCCTGGCCACTAGGAGCGCCGCCTCTAGACGAGCATTTTCTTCTTTGCTGATGACCTTATACAGCTCATTGAGTACGATCTTAGTGCCAGCATTGGTTTGTGGTGGTAAATAGACAGCTACAAAAAATGTGATAAATCCTGCCTCATGTCAGTGACTCAACCCACTCAAGCGAATGGGTTGAGGCATGGAAGAGCATCAGTAAGCCAGTGACTCAGCCCCTGTAATAGGGTTAGAGGCAGAGAATCCCAGTGGAGAGGGGAACCAGCCAGGCAGAGACAGCAAGGGCGGTTCGTTGCTCCAGTGCCATTCCGTTCACCTTCACACTCCTGGGCCAGACTACACTCAATCATAGGACCTACTGAAGAGATGAGTCTTCAATACAGACTTAAAGGTTGAGACAGAGTCTGCGTCTCTCACATGGATAGGCAGACCATTCCATAAAAATGTAGCTCTATAGGAGAAAGCCCTACCTCCAGCTGTTTGCTTAGAAATTCTAGAGACAGTAAGGAGGCCTGCGTCTTGTGACCGTAGCGTATGTGTAGGTATGTACGGCAGGACCAAATCGGAAAGATATGTAGGAGCAAGCCCATGTAATGCTTTGTAGGTTAGCAGTAAAACCTTGAAATCAGCCTTTGCCTTAACAGGAAGCCAGTGTAGAGAGGCTAGCACTGGAGTAATATGATTTAAAAAATTGTTTCTAGTCAAGATTCTAGCAGCCGTGTTTAGCACTAACTGAAGTTTATTTAGTGCTTTATCCAGGTAGCCGGAAAGTAAAGCATTGCAGTAGTCTAACCTAGAAGTGACAAAAGCATGGATAAATTTTTCTGCATCATTTTTGGCCCGAAAGTTTCAGATTTTTACAATGTTACGTAGATGGAAAAAAGCTGTCCGTGAAACAGTCTTGATATGTTCGTCAAAAGAGAGATCAGGGTCCAGAGTAACGCCAAGGTCCTTCACAGTTTTATTTGAGACGACTGTACAACCATCAAGATTAATTGTCAGATTCAACAGAAGATATCTTTGTTTCTTGGGACCTAGAACAAGCATCTCTGTTTTGTCGGAGTTTAAAAGTAGAACATTGTCCGCCATCCACTTCCTTATGTATGAAACACAGGCTTCCAGGGAGGGCAATTTTGGGGCTTCACCATGTTTCATCGAAATGTACAGCTGTGTGTCATCTGCATAGCAGTGAAAGTTAACATTATGTTTCCTAATAACATCACCAAGTGGTAAAATATATAGTGAAAACAATAGTGGTCCTAAAACAGAGCCTTGAGGAACACCGAAGTTTACAGTTGATTTGTCAGAGGACAAACTGATATAAGATCTAAACCAGGCTAGAACTTGTCCGTGTAGACCCATTTGGGTTTCCAATCTCTCCAAAAGAATGTGGTGAGCACTAAAATCTAGGAGCACAAGGACAGTTGCAGAGCCTCGGTCTGACGCCATTAAAAGGTAATTTACCATCTTCACAAGTGCAGTCTCAGTGCTATGATGGGGTCTAAAACCAGACTGAAGCGTTTCGTATACATTAATTGTCTTCAGGAAGGCAGTGAATTGCTGCGCAACAGCTTTTTCAAAAATTTTTGAGAGGAATGGAAGATTCGATATAGGCCGATAGTTTTTTTTATATTTTCTGGGTCAAGGTTTGGCTTTTTCAAGAGAGGCTTTATTACTGCCACTTTTAGTGAGTTTGGTACACATCCGGTGGATAGAGAGCCGTTTATTATGTTCAACATAGGAGGGCCAAGCACAGGAAGCAGCTCTTTCAGTAGTTTAGTTGGAATAGGGTCCAGTATGCAGCTTGAAGGCTTAGAGGCCATGATTATTTTCATAAATGTGTCAAGAGATATGGTACTAAAAAACATGAGTGTCTCCCTTGATTCTATGTCCTGGCAAAGTTGTACAGACTCAGGACAACTGAGCTTCGGAGGAATACGCAGATTTAAAGAGTAGTCCGTAATTTGCTTTCTAATGATCATGATCTTTTCCTCAAAGAAGTTCATGAATTTATCACTGCTGAAGTGAAAGCCATCCTCTCTTGGGGAATGCTGCTTTTTAGTTAGTTTTGCAACAGTATCAAACATTTATTTTGGATTGTTCTTATTTTCCTCAATTAACTTGGAAAAATAGGATGATCGAGCAGCAGAGGGCTCTTCGATACTGCACGGTACTGTCTTTCAAAGCTAGTCGGAAGACTTCCAGTTTGGTGTAGCGCCATTTCCGTTCCAACTTTCTGGAAGCTCGCTTCAGAGCTCTGGTATTTTCTGTATACCAGGGAGCTAGTTTCTTATGGCAAATGTTTTTAGTTTTTAGGGTGTGACTGCATCTAGGGTATTGCGCAAGGTTACATTGAGTTCCTCAGTTAGGTGGTTAATTGATTTTTGTACTCTGACATCCTTGGGTAGGGGGAGGGATTCTGGAAGGGCATCTAGGAATCTTTGGGTTGTCCGAGAATTTATAGCACAACTTTTGATGATCCTTGGTTAGGGTCTGAGCAGATTATTTGTTGCGATTGCAAACGTAATAAAATGGTGGTCCGATAGTCCAGGATTATGAGGAAAAACATTAAGATCCACAACATTTATTCCACGGGACAAAACTAGGTCCAGAGTATGACTGTGGCAGTGAGTAGTTCCGGAGACATGTTGGACAAAACCGAGTGAGTCGATGATGGCTCCGAAAGCCTTTTGGAGTGGGTCTGTGGACTTTTCCATGTGAATAATAAAGTCACCAAAAATGTGAATATTATCTGCCATGACTACAAGGTCCGATAGGAATTCAGGGAACTCAGTGAGCAATGTTGTATATGGCCCAGGAGGCCTGTAAACAGTAGCTATAAAAAGTGATTGAGTAGACTGCATAGATTTCATGACTAGAAGCTCAAAAGACGAAAACGTCATTTTTGGGGGGGTAAATTGAAATTTGCTATCGTAAATGTTAGCAACACCTCCGCATTTGCGGGATGCGTGGGGGATATGGTCACTAGTGTAACCAGGATGTGAGGCCTCATTTAACACAGGAAATTCATCAGGCTTAAGCCATGTTTCAGTCAGGCCAATCACATCAAGATTATGATCAGTGATTAGTTCATTGACTATAACTGCCTTGGAAGTGAGGGATCTAACATTAAGTAGACCTATTTTGAGATGTGAGGTATCACAATCTCTTTCAATAATGGCAGGAATGGAGGTCTTTATTCTAGTGAGATTGCTAAGGCGAACACCGCCATGTTTAGTTTTGCCCAACCTAGGTCGAGGCACAGACACGGTCTCAATGGGGATAGCTGAGCTGACTACACTGACTGTGCTAGTGGCAGACTCCACTAAGCTGGCAGGCTGGCTAACAGCCGGCTGCCTGGCCTGCACCCTATCTCATTGTGGAGCTAGGGGAGTTAGAGCCCTGTCTATGTTCGTAGATAAGATGAGAGCACCCCTCCAGCTAGGATGGAGTCCGTCACTCCTCAACAGGCCAGGTTTGCTCCTGTTTGTGAGTGAGTCCCAGAAAGAGGGCCAGTTTTCAACCAGCGATTGAGTTGTGAGACTGCTGTAGAGCTCATCACTCCACCTAACTGGGAGGGGGCCAGAGACAATTACTCGATGCCGACACATCTTTCTAGCTGATTTACACGCTGAAGCTATGTTGCGCTTGGTGACCTCTGACTGTTTCATCCTAACATCATTGGATGACAATATCTCTATACTCTCTACACTCGCCAGTTTTAGCTTTAGCAAGCACCATCTTCAGATTAGCCTTAACGTCGGTAGCCCTGCCCCCTGGTAAACAGTGAATGATCGCTGGATGATTCATTTTAAGTCTAATACTGCGGGTAATGGAGTCGCCAATGACTAGAGTTTTCAATTTGTCAGAGCTAATGGTGGGAGGCCTCGGCGTCTCAGACCCCGTAACGGGAGGAGTAGAGACCAGAGAAGGCTCGGCCTCTGACTCCAACCCGCTGCTTAATGGGGAGAACTGGTTGAAAGTTTCTGTCGGCTGAGTGAGTGACACCGGTTGAGCATTCCAACAGCATTTCCTTCCAGAAGCCATGAAAAACATTTCCGGCTGCGGGGACTGTGCGAGGGGATTTATACTACTATCTGTACTTACTGGTGGCACAGACACTGTTTTATCCTTTTCTACACTTAAATTACCCTTGCCTAACGATTGCGTCTGAAGCTGGGCTTGCAGCACAGCTATCCTCTTCATAAGGCGATCGTTCTCCTGTATATTATGAGTACAGCGACTGCAATTAGAAAGCATAATGTTATGTTACTACTTAGCTTTCGGTTGGTGGAGGTCCTGACGAAACACGTCCAGATAAAGCATCCGGAGTGACGAAGTTGAATGAAAAAAAGTTGAGCGATGGAAAAACAAAAAATATAGACGTAATTAAAAAGTAAAAAACGTAAAGTTGTCAGGTAACAAAGTTAGGTTAGCAACAAAACGCATAGCAGCACGTAAATATAATATATATAATATACATAATAGTGTACCTAATGATTGATTAGAAATGTTGTTTGATTTGTTTGGACAAAGTTGATAGATATATTTTTTGTCTTGTATAATGGACGAGTGGACGGTGGATTTTCTGAACAGAACGCGCCAAACCAAACTGAGCTTTATGGATATAAAGAGGGACTTCTTAGAACAAAAGGAACATTGATTGTCTTGCTTGGACACTTTGGATTGCCCTCAGCAGAAGATCTTCAAAGGTAAGCAATTTATTTTATCTCTTTTTATGTGTTTTGTGACACCCGCACTGGTTTTATTATTATGCTAATGGTGAAGTACACAGGGCGCTGTCCTCAGACAATCAAATGTTATTTTGAAATGCCTTTTTGAAATCTGACAACGCTGTGAGATTGCCAAGATTCTAAGCTTTTGAAGAGTGTGCAACACTTGTATTTTCATGAATGTTATATATTTCTACTTTTGCAATTTGAAGCTCTACATTTTTCCGGATGTTGTCAAGGATGGGGCGCTAGCGCCCCACTGCTCCTTAATTATCCCCAAGAGGTTAATGTTCCATTGGTAGGATAGTCTCAAATGGAGATCATCCAGTTTATTCTCCAGTGATTGCACGTTGGCCAATAGAACGGATGGTAGAAGCGGGTTACCCACTCACTGACGAATTCTCATAAGGCACCCTGATCTCCGCCCCCTGTATTTCCATCTTTTATTCACGTGAATGACAGGGATTTGGGCCTGGTCTCGGAGAAGCAGTATATCCAGTATATCCTAAAGCTAATTTCGGTCATAAGAGACGGTAGCAGCAGCATTATGCACAAAATAACTTACAAACAATGCGAAAAAACAGCCTGTAAAACGGCAGCCATCCCCTCTGTTTTACGCTCCACCCTCGTCTCTCAGCGATAATTGTCGGGCCGTTTTCTTAATCAATGGTTTGGGAAAGCTAATGAGGGTGTAGGCTGGGTTAATTCTCTCATCTACATATGCTTGATTGAGCCCAGGGCTTGTCCATCCACTCACATGAAAAGAGACGTACTGGATAACTACCAGGCTACTCCGATGTTGTGCTTACATTGTTATGGTACATAGGACTTGTTATGTTAGTAACTGACAGTCACTCAATTAGCCCATGTCCGCAAACATTTTTAGATTGCTAGGTAAGGTAGTCTAGCCAGCTATCTAAACCTTAAATAGCCATCGCTAGCCGGCCTCCATCCAGTACCCTGCCTTGAACTTAGTCACTGTCACAAGCCGGCTACCACTCAGTTACTCAACCCTGCACCTTAGAGACTGCTGCCCTATGTACATAGACATGGAATCACTGGTCACTTTAGTAATGGAACACTTGTCACTTTAATAATGTTTGCATACTGTTTTACTAATTTCATATGTATATACTGTATTATAGGCAATGCCATTCTATTCAACTACTGCTGTATATATACTATTCTATCCTAAGTATTCTAGATATACAAATATTCTATCCACATACTGTCCATAAGATCTATACATTCCATCACACATATACACTCTGGACTCCGACATTGCTCATCCTAATATCTATATATTTCCTAATTCCATTATTTTACTTTTAGATTTGTGTATTGTTGTGAATTGCTAGATATTACTGCATTGTTGGAGCTAGGAACACAAGCATTTCGCTACATTCACAATAACATCTGCTAAATATGTGTATGCGACCAATACAATTTGATTTGCTTTGGTAATAATGGCCAAAATACTGACCGGGCACGCACGGCTAGAGGCTGTAAACTACAGCTCCGAACATCGCAGTTTCAATCTCAGTGGTAGTCACACATTTATGACTAGTTCCAAGAAACTAGGTGTATGTCGCACGTCACTACTTCACAGGAGATGCATTTGAACGTAAACATTTATTTTTTTATCAAAAGGATTCATGCATTCTTCCCTCTCTCCCGAGCTTTCACTCGCCTCCAGCACACACGCACACACCGCAGACTTTGGACTGATCGGAATTGTATGTAGGCTAATTAATTTATGAAGCTTATTATGTGAGCTTTACTCAGAAATGCTTTAATTAACTAGTATAGGCCTACTATTTATTTATTTGATCAGTTGATGTTGAGATGTTTCTTGAACTCCGTGAAGCATTTATTTGGGCTGTAATTTCTGAGGCTTATCCTCTGCAGCAGAGGTAACTGTGGGTCTTCCTTTCCTGTGGCAGTACTGATGAGAGCCAGTTTCATCATAGCGCTTGATGGTTTCTGCAACTGCACTTGAAGAAACATTAAAAGTTCTTGAAATTTTCCGGATTGACTGACCTTGTCTTAACTACTTACGGAGTGGTGGGGCAGATAAATAGTTAAGCAGTTAGATTATACAACTCCAATATTAGCTAGCTTAGGTACGTTGGTTAAAGTAATGATGGACTGTCATTTCTCTTTGCTTAATTGAGCTGTTTTTGCCATAATTTGGACTTGGTCTTTTACCAAATAGGGCTATCTTCTGTATGCTACTCATACCTTGTCACAACACATTAAGAAGGAAAGAAATTCCACAAAACTTTTAACAAGGTACACCTGTTAATTGACATGCATTCCTGGTGACTACCTCATGAAGCTGGTTGAGAGAAGGCCAAGAGTGTGCAAAGCGGTCATCAAAGCAAAGGGTGGCTACTTTGAAGAATCTCAAATATAAAGTATAGTTTGATTTGTTTAAAACGTTTTTGGTTACTACATGATTCCACATGTTATCTAATATTTTTGATGTCTTCACTATTATTCTACAATGTAGAAAATAGTTAAAATAAAGAAAAAACTTTGAATGAGTAGGTGTTTCCAAACTTTTGACTGGTACTGTATGTGTGGAATTAAAGTAAAACGTCATCCACCGCCTGCACTCGAATAGCGAATGGAGGAAGTGCTTCCCTCGGTTAAGATGTTAATATGTGCTTAAATTTAAGAATTGAGCAATAAATATTTCAGCATGAGAAAGCTGTGATCCTCTTTTAAAACCAGTTAAATGTAATTGAAAATGTAATCTACATAATCACCAAAAGTAATAAACAATAACCAGTAATGCTGCATACTCCAAGAAAGGTTAAAATCTCACCTTTCTGGTAAAAAATGTGTATAAATTGATGATGTGTAGTCACTCAAGTACACAGTACAAATATGATAAAAAACATGAAAATATTTTATATGATGTATTTCCTATTCAACAAAACAGTTTGAATGCTTGAAATTACTTGTACGTTTTCTAAATATAGTATAATGAAAATATAAAATGACTATCTATAAGATTTCACCTTCCTTATAGCTGTAAAACATGTTTGGTGTTATAGAAAATTAGAATATTTTCTAAAGGTCTCTCTTGATAATCTGCCCCATCACTGTGAACATCTCACAAGGCTCCTGAACTCATTAGGAACTTGCCTTTCATCTCATATTAATGTTGTCCTTCTATGACAAACAGAAAGTGTTTTTTAATTATTTTTTCGATTAATGGCTATAAATCTATCTCTGAATGTGTTACAGTGATGAACCACTCTCTCCTGCTGCGCTACTATGTAAGGATTGCAGGAATGTGCTTTCAGTGGCTGTGAAGTAGGGCTCAGCCAGTAGTTGATGGACTGTAGGAAGAGCAAATTAAATGGTAGGAGGGACATCCAAATCAAATCAAATGTTATTGTTCAAGTACACATGGTTACCAGATGTTAATGCGAGTGTAGCGAAATGCTTGTGCTTCTAGTTCCGACAGTGCATAAATATCTAACAATTATTTAACAATTCCCCAACAACTACTTAATACACACAAATCTAAAGGGAGGAATAAGAATATGTATATATAAATATATGGATGAGCGGCATCGGCATGGTGCAATAGATGGTATAAGGTACAGTATATACATATGATATGAGTAATGTGAGATATGTTAACATTATTAAAGTGGCATTGTTTAAAGTGACCAGTGTTCCATGTATTAAAGTGGCCATTGAAATGAGTCTATGTAGGCAGCAGCCTCTGAGTTAGTGATTGCTGTTTAGCAGTCTGATGGCCTTGAGATAGATGTTTTTCAGTCTTTCAGTTCCAGCTTTGATGCACAATGTACTTACCTCGCCTTCTGGATGGTAGCGGGGTGAACAGGCAGTGGCTCAGGTGGTTGCTGTCCTTGATGATCTTTTTGGTCTTCCTGTGACATTGGGTGCTGTAGGTGTCTTGGAGGGCAGGTAGTTTGCCCCTGGTGATGCGTTGTGCAGACCACACCACCGTCTGGAGAGCCTTGCAGTTGAGGACGGTGCAGTTGCCATACCAGGCGGCGATACAGCCCGACAGGATGCTCTCGATTGTGCATCAGTAAAAATTTGTCAGGGTTTTAGGTGACAAGACAAATTTTTTCAGCCTCCTGAGGTTGAAGAGGCGCTGTTGCACCTTCTTCACCACACTGTCTGTATGGGTGGACCATTTCAGTTTGTCTGTGATGTGTACGCAGAGGAACTTAGAACTTTCCACCTTCTCCACTACTGTCCCTTTGTTGTGGATAGCGGGGTGCTCGCTCTGCTGTTTCCTAAAGTCCACAATCATCTCCTTTGTTTTGTTGACGTTGAGTGAGAGGTTGTTTTCCTGACACCACACTGTTGTTTCCTACCTTCACCACCTGGGGCCGGCCCGTCAGAAATTCCAGAACCCAATTGCACAGGGCGGGGTTGAGACCCAGGACCTCCAGCTTAATGATGAGCTTGGAGGGTACTATTGTGTTGAATACTGAGCTGTAGTCAATGAACAGCATTCTTACATAGGTATTCCTTTTGTCCAGATGGGATAGGACAGTGTGCAGTGTGATGGCGATTGCATAATCTGTGGACCTGTTGGGGCAGTATGCAAACGGAAGTGGGTCTAGGGTGGCAGGTAAGGTGGAGGTGATATGATCCTTGACTAGTCTCTCAAAGCACTTCATGATGACAGAAGTGAGTGCTACGAGGCGGTAGTCATTTAGTTCAGTTATCTTTTCCTTCTTGGGTACAGGAACAATGGTGGCCATCTTGAAGCATGTGGGGACAGCAGACCAAGATAGGGAGAGATTGAATATGTCCGTAAACACACCAGCCAGCTGGTCTGCAAATTCTCTGAGGTTGCAGCTAGGGATGCCGTCTGGGCCAGCAGCCTTGCAAGGTTTAACACGTTTAAATGTCTTACATCGGCCATGGAGAAGGAGAGGGGGGGGGCGCAGTCCTGGTTAGCTGGCCGCGACGGTGGCACTCTATTATCAAAGCGGCAAAGAAGGTGTTTAGTTTGTCTGGAAGCGAGACGTCGGTGTCCGTAACGTGGCTGGTTTTCTTTTTGTAGTCTGTGATTTCCTGTAGACCCTGCCACATACGTCTTGTGTCTGAGCCGTTGAATTGCGACTCCACTTTGTCCCTATACCGACGTTTTGCTTGTTTGATTGCCTTGCGGAGGGAATAACTACACTGTTTATATTCGGTCATATTCCCAGTCCTCTTTCCGTGGTTAAATGCAGTGGTTCGCACATTTAAATGGTAGGAGGGACATCCCAGCTTCAAGTGGTTTCAGATTTCACATTCTACGTCACACAGGCTCAGAAAATGTACTACGGCATCCATATTTCGATTTCTAAGCAAAAAATGTAGGTCCGAACCGGTACCAGAACCACGCAGGTCCCATAAACAGGGGACTTTACACCTAAGAGGGTGTTAAATAGTGGCCAGTCAAAACTGTTTTCACACAGATTGGGTGTAAAGTGATTGTGCAATGACTGGGCTTATAAGATCACATTTTCCACTAGGATCTGTAGGCTATGGGATCTCCAACCCTGTTTCAGGGGTCCTAGGCATATAGGATATGCTTAGAATTATTTGGCCACTTTAGTTGTGATACCAACCTTAACAAAACATATAGGCCTATGGGCTATGATACATGAGGCAGGTGACTATGATTTGAAAAATTCACACAAAAAATGCATGCGCTGTTTCTTGCCTTAGACTGCACACAGCTGGGCATCATTCACAAGTGATACTATTCTAACCCATCAGACTATTCTCAATTTAATCTTGTCTTTACATAAACTAAATAACATATGTGGTAAATTAGTTTTGATTCATAATGGGCCATTATCATGCACCTGTCGGAACAGGGCAGGGGGGAAAAAGACATCATCAGTGTGCACTTGAATAGCGAATGTGGCGTTCTTAGAATAGCCAGGTAGGCTACTTCGGTTGTAGTGAAGCAATGTGCGTTTATATTAGCAAAGTTTAAATAAATACAGTAGACCTAGCCTATAGAAAGCTGATGGGATCTTCCTCTTTTTAATAGAGGCCATCAAAACTATTGCAAAGCATAGCCTATAGAATGGACTTATAGGAACACCTATTTCATGAATTAAACAGCTATGAGGAGCTGGCTCTCGCTGAGCAACTATTTTGCTCAAACTCAGAAGCCAGGGCTCTCATGAAGTGTTTGATTTGATTTCGCATTTGCATTGATGTCAGAGTGATTAGAGGGACAATAGAGCGCTGAGTACCAAGCCATTAGCTACTAGCCATTAGCAAGTTTGGTCGGCAACTAATGACCAATAGGCAGCATCATAGCGCAGTTTTGGAGAAGCCTAGTTACCGTGACTAAATGGTCACGTGGAATTTGACTGTGGTCATGACTTGTGACTGCCGATGTGGTGGTAATATGGTCACCTTAACAGCCCTAGTGACATCCCCAGGACGTTCTATCATTGTCCCTTGGAGGTTTTGTCTAGTTCCTAGTTGTTTTTAGGACTTTCTTGGGATGTTGTGTCATGGTCCCCTTAAAGTTCTTGGGAAGTTGTATCATTGTCCCCCAGAAGTTTTATTTATTTTTGTGTTACTTTTACCCCTTTCTCTCCCCAATTGGTAGTTACAGTCTTGTCTCATCGCTGCAACTCCCGTACGGACTCGGGAGAGGCGAAGGTCGAGAGCCGTGCATCCTCTGAAACACAACATAACCAAGCCGCACTGCTTCTTAACACAATGCCAACTTAACCCGGAAGCCAGCTAATGTGTCAGAAGGAAACACCGTGCGCTGCGCCCACGACAGGAGTCGCTAGGACATCCATGCCGGCCAAACCCTCCCCTAACCCGGATGACGCTGGGCCAATTGTGCGCCGCCCCATGGGTCTCCCGGTCGCGGCCGGCTGCGACAGAGCCTGGACTCAAACCCAGAATCTCTAGTGGCACAGCTAGCACTGCGATGCAGCGCCTTAGACCACTACGCCACTCGGAAGGCCTCCCCCAGAAGTTTTTGTGTAGTTCCTGGTGGTCGCCAAGAAACATTCTCCCAAAAAAATAAACATTTTACCCAGGGCACACGCCCTAGTTTCAATACATTTCACACCTTTTTACTGTTGCCAAGACAATCAAGGCCCTGATTGGTGGACCACTGATCCAGTCACAACTCATTGTCTTTTGGCAATGCTAGGGACACCCACACAAGTGCATTTAAGATAACGTTTCTAACTTACATATTTGACACAGATGCTTACATTGTGTGTGTTTATTCATACATTAATTATTATTTCACATGTCCTCCACTGGGATTTGAACACCCGTAAGGGACCTAATTGCAACATTGCCCAAATGTCCTCAGGATGTCCCCTGTTTGCTGAGATGTTTGGTAAGCTACAGTTGAAGTTGGAAATTTACATACACTTAGGTTAGAGTCATTAAAACTTGTTTTTCAACTACTCCACAAATTTCTTGTTAACAAACTATAGTTTTGGCAAGTCGGTTAGGACATCTTCTTTGTGCAAGACACAAGTAAACAACAATTGTTTACAGACAGATTATTTCACTTATAATTCACTGTATCACAATTGCAGTGGGTAAGAAGTTTACAAACACTAAGTTGACTGTGCCTTTAAACAGCTTGGAAAATTCCAGAAAATTATGTAATGGCTTTATAAGCTTCTGATAGGCTAATTGACATACAATGAGACAATTGGAGGTGTACCTGTGGATGTATTTCAAGGCCTACCTTCAAACTCTGCATCTTTGCTTGACATCATGTGAAAATCAAAAGAAATCAGCCAAGACCTCAGAAAACAATTGTAGACCTCCACAAGTCTGGTTCATCCTTGGGTGCAATTTCCTAATGCCAGAAGGTACCACGTTCATCTGTACAAACAATAGTATGCAAGTATAAACACCATAGGACCACGCAGCCATCATACCGCTCAGGAAGGAGACGCGTTCTGTTTCCTAGAGATGAATGTACTTTGGTGCGAAAAGTGCAAATCAATCCCAGAACAACAGCAAAGGACCTTGTGGAGATGCTGGAGGAAACAGGTACAGAAGTATCTATATCCACAGTAAAACGAGTCCTATATCGACATAACCTGAAAGTCCGCTCAGCAAGGAAGAAGCCACTGCTCCAAAACCGCCATAAAAAAGCCGGACTATGGTTTGCAACTGCACATGGGGACAAAGATGGTACTTTGTGGAGAAATGTCCTCTGGTCTGATGAAACAAAAATAGAACTGTTTGGCCATAATGACCATCATTATGTTTGGAGGAAAAAGAGGGAAACTGCAAGCCGAAGAACACCATCCCAATCGTGAAGCACGGGGGTGGCAGGATCATGTTGTGGGGGTGCTTTGCTGCAAGAGGGACTGGTGCACTTCTCAAAAAAATCATGAGGAAGGACAATTATGTGGATATATATATTGATACATCATCTCAAGACAAAGTTGTGGCAAAATGGCTTAAGGACAACAAAGTCAAGGTATTGGAGTGGCCGTCACAAAGCCCTGACCTCAATCCTATAGAAAATTTGTGTGAAGAACTGAAAAAGCGTGTCCGAGCAAGGAGGCCTACAAACCTGACTCAGTTCTACCAGCTCTGTCAGGAGGAATGGGCCAAATTTCACCGAACGTATTGTGAGATGCTTGTGGAAGGCTAGCTGAAATGTTTGACCCAAGTTAAACTATTTAAAGGCAATGCTACCAAATTCTAATTGAGTGTATGTAATCTGCTGACCCACTGGGAATGTGATGAAATTAATAAAAGCTGAAATAAACAATACTCTCTACTATTATTCTGACATTTCACATTCTTAAAATGAAGTGGTGATCCTAACTGACCTAACTTTTACCAGGATTAAATGTCCGGAATTGTGGGAAACTGAGTTTAAATGTTTTTGGCTAAGGTGTATGGAAACTTCCGACTTCAACTGTATCTAGAAACTTTGTAAAGTTGCCTAAACATTATTGTAAGTTATGCACTTTTTTCTTTAACCAACGTACCAAAGCTAGCTAATATTGGAGTTGTATAATCTAACTGCTTAACTATTTATCTGTACCTGGAATAGTATTTTTTATTTTTTGTTCCTTTTTTCTCATCTTGCCACGGGCACTGTCTGATGTGTGGAGATATTTCACTGCAGCTAATGTAGAAGGAAAAGCTGTGTACATTTGCAAATAATGCGCCAAATCATATGTGAAGAATGCAACAAAGATGCAGAATCATCTGGCCAAGTGCATAAAGTTCCCTCAGCGCTCACAAAAAGCAACCTCTGACAAAAGTCCCTCTACTTCTATTCGAGGTGAAATTGATGAATCAGACACCTTATCGATAGCAACAGCTCATGGTCCTCCTGGAATCAGAAGTTTTTTTGACTCAATGGAGGATTGTAGTCAGAGAAATGCTGATGAGTGTCTTGCTCAAGCTGTGCATGCAACTGGTGCACCTCTGATGCCCACAGGCATTGTGTATTGGATTAGATTTCTGAATGTTCTTCGCCCAGCATACACCCCTCCAACCAGGCATGCTTTATCTACTCATTTGCTGGATGGAGAGTTCAACAGAGTTCAAGTGAAAGTCAAGCAAGTCATAATGTCACCACATCCACATCCAGTCCAGTCAAGTCATAAAATCACCACATCCTTATCGGCAGACTCGACTGCATTGGTTTCTCAAATGATTGCCTCGCCTGGTTCACAAACTACTTCTCCGATAGAGTTCAGTGTGTCAAATCGGAGGGCCTGTTGTCCGGGCCTCTGGCAGTCTCTATGGGGATGCCACAGGGTTCAATTCTTGGGCCGACTCTCTTCGCTGTATACATCAATGATGTCGCTCTTGCTGCTGGTGAGTCTCTGATCCAACTCTACGCAGACGACACCATTCTGTATACTTCTGGCCCTTCTTTGGACACTGTGTTAACTTCTTAAGGAGCAGCAAGGTGCGCTAGCGCCCCACTCCCGACACTACCAGGTGAAATGCAAGGCGCCAAATTCAAAATCCCAAAGTTGAATTATTAAACATGCATCAATATACAAATGTTTCATAGTCATCAAAAGCTCTGCTCCTTGGCAATATCACAGCGTTGTCAGATTTCAAAAAGGCTTTACGGCGAAAGCACCACATTTGATTGTTTGAGGGTAGCACCCCACATATTTTTCTCATTACCATAAATTCATAAGCCATCACGGTTCACACATAACACATTTCACCTTGAAAACAAATCAATTACCTTTTGAAGAACTTCTGCTGAGGGCTTCCCAAGTGTCCAACGAAGACAATCCATGGTTCTTTTGTTAGAAAAAGTAATGTATTATATCCATAAATCTCCGTTTGGTTCGCGCGTTATAATCAGAAACTACAGCCTCCACTCGTCCATTGAAACATGAAGAGAACTCGTTCAACTTACAGTGGGGCAAAAAAGTATTTAGTCATCCACCAATTGTGCAAGTTCTCTCACTTGAAAAGATGAGAGAGGCCTGTAATTTTCATCATAGGTACACTTCAACTATGACAGACAAAATGAGGAAAAAAAATCCAGAAAATCACATTGTAGGATTTTTAAT
>QNTS01000075.1:230623-248682 GCA_003317085.1 Hucho hucho | reverse complement strand
GTCTGTCATAGTTGAAGTGTACCTATGATGAAAATTACAGGCCTCTCTCATCTTTTTAAGTTGGAGAACTTGCACAATTGGTGGCTGACTAAATACTTTTTTGCCCCACTGTATACCTATAAACTTGTCCAAGAACAATCAAACATAATTGATAATATATCCTTAGGAACACTTTTATGTATAAATAGTATAATATTTCAAACGGAATATAAACTGGGCGATAAGAAAGGAAAAAACCACAGAGCGCGCCAGCCGGGAACGCGCCTTTTGCTCTATTGACCTTCTGTGTGACCACTTCCTAATTCTTCTTCTTCTGCCATATAAAGCATCTAAACAGAATCAAAACACTTTCTCGAGACTGTTGACATCCAGAGGAAGCAATAGGTACTGCATTCATATGCCCTTATATGGGCATTTTCATAAGGGAGGGGTTCCAAATGAGGCAATGTGTCAAAATCACTTTTTTCAGGACAGAAATTCCTCTGATTTTTGCCTGCCATATCCGTTCTGTTATACTCACAGACAAAATGTTTTAAACACTTTTAGAAACTTCAGAGTGTTTCCTATCCAATTGTACTAAATATGTGCATATCCTATTTTCTGGGCCTGAATGGGAGGCATTTTACTTTGGGCACGCCAGGCTCTCCAAAACCGTCACCTCGTGCGCTGCTCCCAAAGAAGATAAGGTAAAAGGTTTATGTTTCTGTCTCCATATGATATGGTAACTATATCTAGTGCAAAAAACATATACATTTAAATGGTATTAATATTAATTTGCATATATTTCCGTTAATTCCCATATATTCCCGTTAATTCCCACATTCCCCAAGTTTCCACCTCTGAATATTCCACACAATGTGCAACCCTACCCATAACACCACTGTATTTTACAGTAGGTATGGGGTTCTTATCTACTTATTAATTCTCAGTTCAACACCAAATTCACCACTGGTGTTCATGGTGAAAGATCTCTATTTTCATAGAATCGGACCATAGCACCGGATTCGATCCAAGTGCCAATGCCGTTTACATTTGTTGGATGACATGAAAATTTGGTCTTTAGCCATGCACACAAGTGGTGGGTTTGGTGTTGAAATGAGAATGCAGAAGCAGAAAAGAACCCCATACCTACTGTAACATATGGTGGTGGGTCTTTGATTGGATGGAGGGAGGTAGGGAGGGAATAGAAACAGTAAATACCTGGTTTAAAGGGTTTGCTGTAGGATTTATTCACTGCCAATCAGATTGTGTTGAAACTGTTCACACAATCTGCCTTCAGGCCCAGGATAACTGCACCCATTTATGTATGATCAAAGCAGACTGTTCTGTGTAAGCCCAGATTTTCAGACATCTGACAGAGAGGGGTGGCAAAAGCAGCTAAGAGACAGAGGATATTTAAAACATCTCTCTCTACTTATTCCCTCCCGCTCCCTCTCTCTCTTTTTCTGTCTCTATTTATCTCTCTCACATCCACGCTCTCTTCCTCTTCCTCACTCTTTCTCCATCTTGCTTTTCTCCTGACAGATTCTGAAGGTCCCTGTACAAGTGTCCAATTGATAAATGGATGGCATAGTCTCATGTTTTCAGGCAGACACATTCATTAATTCATGTGCTAAAGATCCCATGACACCTCTTGCTAGAAAGGGAGTGTACGGAAGCCCTGAAGCCCAAGGCAGACCACAGTCTTACATACAGTTGAAGTCGGAAGTTTCCATACACCTTAGCCAAATACATTTAAACTCCGTTTTTAACAATTCCTGACTTTTAATCATAGTAAAAATTCCCTGTCTTAGGTCAGTTAGGATCACCACTTAATTTTAAGAATGTGACATGTCAGAATTATAGTAGAGAGAATGATTTCTTTCAGCTTTTATTTCTTTCACCACATTCCCAGTGGGTCAGAAGTTTACATACACTCAATTAGTATTTGGTAGCATTGCCTTTAATTTGTTTAACTTGGGTCAAACGTTTCAGGTACCCTTCCACAATAAGTTGGGGGAATTTTGGCCCATTCCTCCTGACAGAGCTGGTGTAACTGAGTCAGGTTTGTAGGCCTCCTTCCTCACACACGCTTTTTCAGTTCTGCCCACAAAGTTTCTAAACGATTGAGGTCAGGGCTTTGTAATGGCCATTCCAATACCTTGACTTTGTTGTCGTTAAGCCATTTGGCCACAACTTTGGAAGTATGCTTGGGGTCATTGTCCATTTGGATGACCCATTTGCGACCAAGCTTTAACTTCCTGACTGATGTCTTGAGATGTTGTATCAATATATCCACATAATTGTCCATCCTCATGATGCCATTTATTTTGTGAAGTGCACCAGTCCCTCTTGCAGCAAAGCACCCCCACAACATGATCCTGCCACACCCGTGCTTCACGGTTTGGATGGTGTTCTTCGGCTTGCAGTTTCCCCCTTTTTCCTCCAAACATTACAATGGTCATTATGGCCAAACAGTTCTATTTCTGTTTCTCCAAAAAGTTCAATCTTTGTCCCCATGTGCAGTTGCAAACCGTAGTCTGGCTTTTTAATGTCGGTTTTGGAGCAGTGGCTTCTTCCTTGCTGAGCGGACTTTCAGGTTATGTTGATATAGGACTCGTTTTACTGTGGATATAGAAACTTTTGTACCTGTTTCCTCCAGCATTTTCACAAGGTCCTTTGCTGTTGTTCTGGGATTGATTTGCACTTTTCGCACCAAAGTACGTTCATCTCTAGGAGACAGAACGCGTCTCCTTCCTGAGCTGTATGACGGCTGCGTGGTCCCATGGTGTTTATACTTGCGTACTATTGTTTGTACAGATGAACGTGGTACCTTCAGGTGTTTGGAAATTGCTCCCAAGGATGAACCAGACTTTTTTTGGGGCTGATTTCTTTTGATTTTCCCATGATGTCAGGCAAAGAGGCACTGCGTTTGAAGGTAGGCCTTGAAATACATAGACAGGTACACCTCCAATTGACTCAAAAACGTTTGTCATTTAGCCTATCAGAAGCTTATAAAGCCATGACATCATTTTCTGGAATTTTCCAAGCTGTTTAAAGGCACAGTGAACTTAGTGTATGTAAACGTCTGATCCACTGGAATTGTGATACAGTGAATTATAAGTGAAATAATCTGTCTGTGAACAATTGTTGGAAAAATTACTTGTGTCTTGCACAAAGCAGATGTCCTAACCGACTTGCCAAAACTATAGTTTGTTAACAAGAAATTTGTGGAGTAGTTGAAAAACAAGTTTTAATGACTCCAAACTAAGTGTATGTACCCTTCCGACTTCAACTGTACCTACAGGTTATGGAAAAGTTGCTCTTTGTGTATTTCTCCAGTAGGATTCCTCAAGTCTCCAC
The DNA here is from genome assembly GCA_003317085.1 of Hucho hucho. Lineage (NCBI taxonomy): Eukaryota > Metazoa > Chordata > Actinopteri > Salmoniformes > Salmonidae > Hucho > Hucho hucho. The sequence continues at coordinate 245,340 of QNTS01000075.1, read as the reverse complement.
TTCTATGTCAAAGATAATATAAACAAAAACACTATATTAAATACTACGGTATATTACAATATACAAATACACTACATTAATTACTATAGTATATGCTACAGTTCTTTTACTACAGTATTTATACTATAGTTAACTGTAAATAATACACTATACTGCAAAACACTACAATGAATACTATAGTTTTCATACCATAGTATACTACAGTATTTTTTCATGTGGGAGAGAATGGGATTCTGTACTATGCATATCAACTCATGCAGTCCATAGCAAGTGTAAATCCCCTGAACTTTATTCTACCTCATCTTCCAAATGGACAACTACAGTATTCCTGCTGTTAGACAGCAGCTGTTTACCACCAGTTCAATACAGCAGTTCAATAAGTACCAGTCTCAACCATTCTGAAACACTTCAAGGCCAAAATCAATCAATATAAAAAATAACAGAACTCAAGTTGCTTATCCATTAATGTATTTACTTTTACTTTAACCCAGGTTATACTCCCACAGAAGTCCTGAATCACTGTTTATGCAGACTGTAATATAATAGTGGTTTTGCTTTAGGGTTTCTCTTTGAGTAAACCTACTAGGTACGTATGAAGGACTGGAGTCTGAACAGATACTGTAGTTCTATAACATGAATGGAACACAATATGGTATATACTTGGCATGTAGGTTTCTAACTTATGAGTGGCACGAATTGGGATAAGGGGGAGGGGAATGGGCAGGGTGTATGCAAATTAAAGAGTATAGTATTTACTATAGCATTTTTTTGCAGATAATCATTAAGTATTTATTATAGTATTCTACAGCCGGTACTATTTTATTTTTTATTTAACCTTTCTTAACTAAGCAAGTCAGTTAAGAACAAATTCTTATTTACAATGACAGCCTACCCCGGCCAAAACTGGACGACGCTGGGCCAATTGTGCGCCGCCCTATCAAGGCCGGATGTGATACAGCCTGGAATCGAACCAGGGACTGTAGTGACGCCTCTTGCACTGAGATGCTGTGCCTTAGACCGCTGCGCCACTCAGGAGCCCACACGTGATCGAGGCATACTACAGTGTGTAGGATAATATTCTATAGTATACTACAGTTTACTACAGAATTATATAATAAGTATTATAGTATTCTATAGTAACCACAGTATTTTTTAATGTGGGATATTTCTTCTCTCTCTGTGTTTCTATTCTATCCTTATGTAGTCGGGTGGTAAAAGCACCTAGCCGTATTAGTTTATTTCCACTAGATGGCACTATACTCTTAAGAGATCAATAATTCATGCGGGGTTCTGGGATACAGTAGCACATGCACAATGAGAGTCTCGTTGGTAGCAGCCGGGCCGCCTGAGAGTGTTTGGGGTCCATCATGGCTTCTCGTGAAATGTATTGGTAAATATTACTCTTAATGCAGCTTTGTACAATTATGTCAACATGCCTCCTTTGCAATGTTCGCTTTGTAATATTTGTTCAGGATGATCAACTTAGACTGTTGATGTTTGCAGATTTGTAATTGGGTGTTGGTGGCTAACTACTGCTAGTTACATCCAGTTACTCTCGGACCACATTGTGGAGTTTTACAAGATATCTAAAGTGAGAGTTACAATTCCAATTTAAAGTTTATTTATGGTAATCTTCAGTTTTGAGGGAAACTATTATCATTGCTGTGATAATGACATTTATGGTGTTTATTGTTTTCCTAATGCTAGAGGGGAGAACGTGATTTTGACCTGTCCCACGTGTGCATCTGTAGTAGCACATGGACAGTGTTGTAATTATTTATTTGTTTAAAGACGAGATATATTTTTCATTTCATGCAAGAATGTAATTTTGACAAGGTTATTGTGAACTATTAACAAGGCTAACTTAGTTTGTGGTTTGTTTTGTTTTCTTGTTTTACAGAAATAGGCCTCTACCATTTTTTATGCACTTTGGCTAGATACACTTTGTTTAGTGATTGGATTCACTGATAAAGAAGTAGGTCCAGAGTTTATTTGATTCATTGCACTTTTGTTTCTGGTAATTCAAGCTTATTCAGTAAGCAGGTTAGCTGAGACAGTAAAGTAATTCCTTATTATTGTAGTCTATTTAACATTGATTAAAATTACTTTCCAATGGATTCTGTTTCCATTACCAGGGACAGTTTTCAGAATTAACAACCCCAAAGATATTTCTGTGTCCTGTGCTGGGTTTACTTTTGCCAGGCTACACTTACCACCGTCACTCTGAGGGCTCTATTTTTGGCTGGCATTAAGCAGGAGCTCAGCCTAGGAAACGGCATACGAAAGGCGACAGTCTAGCGAATCCAACAGTTGTGGTTTCATCTTGCTGTGATATTCTCAGCCGGATCTAGAGGTCTCAACATGAAAAAAATACAAAATGATTTCATAGAATTTAAACAAGACCATTTTCTCTTGGTCACAGATGGATGAAATCACTGTGTGCTTAAAGCTGAAGTTGTAATGAGTCTGCAGACATTTGAATGGTGTCTTTGCACCGCTCAGTGGATGTTTATGAGAAAAGTATCTGTCGTCAGTTCTATGAAATGGTGCCAATATTGTACTGTCGCTAAGTATGATCATATTTATTATACAGTCATGAGAAAGGTGAAATCTCATAGTTATAATTCGATTTGTACTATATTTAGAAATCATTTGTAATTTCAATCTCTATTGCCCAATTTTTTATATTTTCATAATATTTGTACACTGTACTTGAGCTTGTGTCCTCAAAAGTGAGTACACCTCAGCAATTTATAACAATTTTTACCAGAAAGGTGAGTTCTAGACCTTTCAAAAACTATACCGCAGTTTGTTTATGGCCATTTCATGAAAAATAATTACATTTGGTTATGTCTATTTAGGCAGAAATCTCAATCATTCAAGTGGTTTTTAAAAATGTGTGCTAAAGTGCCAATAGAAAGCATGCCTCTTTACACTAACGCCAGGAGCGCATTCAGCAGGACACAACATTTTGGAGCGTTCAGATAGTAGAACAAACTTGCCTCTCCGACATGTAGAACAAGGAATCATGTCGGCTCTATTCATGGCATTTCTATCGGCGATGTTCAACAACGTTTGGCAACTGAACGTAACTGAACCGCTAGACCACCCCAGGCCACGGAGACGTACTTCTTATCATATCAAACACCTGTTTCTTACTGCTATAGTCAAATATTATTTATCTGAAGCTTTGTAACTGTGTAATGTGGGAACTGATCCTTCTGTGAACTGTACTGTATGTACTGTATCAAAACCAACAACTGGTAGAGCAACAGCCATGCATCAAAGCTTTATTACACTTTATTTCCAGTGGCCAGTTCTGCTCCACTGCATGGCTCTCAACCCTGGCAACTGTGGATGATACATAGCCTAGTCTTGGCTAAACTTAAAGCTTTTCAATAAAATATGACCTAATATTTCACTGTGAATTATTCATGGACACTGTTCATAAGATCCGGGAGTTTGCGGTTCGGGCGTGAGCTGCTATTGAAATTCTCTCCATTGTTTTTCTCTCCTTTCCCCCAGACATTGGAAATGTCCATCTATTAGTGAGTGTCCTGCCCAGCCTCTCACCCATGGCCACAATTCATTTCAACATGTTAATAAACTTCTAGCTAGATTCACAGGCTGACAAAGAGAACAAGCCTTTCACTTAATGCCAGTTCTATTACTGGGCTGCTGAGTATTAAATATTATATGTTGGGCTAAAATTCTATTGAAATGCTGGCTGTGCCATGTCCACAGAACAGTGGCAAAGGGCCAGGGATTTGGGGCTGGATCCAATTGGATTCAGATGTGTTATTATTATCATATTATTCTTTATTGCTTTGTAAATGTTTTTTTTTATTATTGTGTGTGTGTGTTGGAATGGGTTCAGTATGATGGGAAAAGCACAGTGTACACAGCATTTGGTTGGTGGGGTTGCTTAGTGATGAATCGCTAGTGGGGATATCTGACAGAGGGGTTGTGTATAAGTTGGCCCTCTGAGATAAGTGTGTTCTACTGGTTGGTTGGCTGCAGTCCTTCATAGAACAGGGTCAGAAACTGAGATTGGTAGCAGTCTAATTGTGCAGTAACACCCCAAACCCAGTGTCTCAGTGGAATCTTTTACAGTAATGTAGCCTGCATCCCATGAGTACATAAAGCACCAGCTTGACAATGTATTTACAATGTATTCATCCAGTCATTCATATAGCCTCTCCCATCACCTAACATAAAGTACAAAGCCTTCCAGAAGGACATATCTGACTCAGATTCTCATTATTGCTCCAGCAGTGAAAACGTTTGAACAATAACCAGTTACATTAAACTCTGAAACCGAGGGGATTCAAAGCATCAACACAAAAGTAATACATGTAATTGAAATAAATTGCTTTGAAGACAGCTGGTTGTGCCAATACATAACTGCAAATGAACTCAACTATGCAGTTATGGCTTCAAAAGTGAGTGGGGGACATGACATGAGCAGCTCATTAGTTACCCCCAAACAGCATGTGTTAGCTTGTCAAGGGCAGACATGCGTCAATGATTCAGAGGAGAAACAGAGCAAAAATTTGAAAGACCACATGCAGCAGTAGTTCTCCCCCTAAAACTCTTCATTAGTCCTCCCTCTTGGTGGTTCAGTATTGAGACTACCCAGTGTGCCCAGGAGACCTATTCACTGTTCCCCATCTCTCCCACATGAGGAATGTTTCTGTCTCCTGCCTACCATATGGAAGGTCCACTCCATCATTCTCCACTCCATTTTTCATAATTTTCCCCCAGACCCACACGTCAGCTAAAACACAGAGGCACACACTTTCACAACTGCATGCACACACACACACACACACACACACACACACACACACACACACACACACACACACACACACACACACACACACACACACACACACACACACACACACGGACACACTCATGCACACAAACACGCAGCGGTAGCTGATTGTAGCTTAACTTTATAACAGTGCTGCTAACAGTGTATTTCAGATTGATTGTTTCTATGTTGACAGGTGTTGATTTAGGAGTTGGAGCTATGGTGTGACGATAACGGGTGCTGGGACTACTGCAGTGGACGCCATCACACAGTACACAACAAGTTTTAGGCTGTACCAGGTTGGACTTTACATCACTCCCCAGTCAGTACTGCTGACATCAAGATATCAGAGAGAGCGTGCGAGCGAGATACACTCCCCTACGGATTGTTAGGTTCTAAACAAACAGAGTAAAAACTCAAAACGGATGACTAGGAAAAAGTACATTTATTCACCCACTGGGTCAAACAGCTGCAAAGACAAAGACATGTTTACACAAGCACATATATTTATACCCTCCTACTAGGCGGAGTCAACTCCTTGCCAATCTAGACAGCCAATACGTCTCTGTTGCTAAGTCAGGAACTTAATTGGTTCCTCTCACTGGTGTAGTCATGGCCGGCCTCAGGCTAGAACCTTCGTGGGTGTGGAAATATGTGTGTGGGATAAGACTGTTCCTTCTCACTTCATCTGACCTGACCTCGGGCTGAATTCCTCGCTCCTCCCTAATCCACGGCTGTCCTACTTTATCAGTGACTGAAACCAGACTTGCCCTTGACTCCCTCCATAGGATCCATGAGATTTAACAGTAACAAAAACTTCCTGCCTCTCCTCATTGTCTCACTCAGTTACTTTCCATACACATACAGTGAGGGAAAAAAGTATTTGATCCTCTGCTGATTTTGTACGTTTGCCCACTGAGAAAGAAATGATCAGTCTATAACTTTAATGGTAGGTTTATTTGAACAGTGAGAGACAGAATAACAAAAAAAAAATCCTGAAAAACGCATGTGAAAAATGTTATAAATGGAATTGCATTTTAATGAGGGAAATAAGTATTTGACCCCTCTGCAAAACATGACTCAGTACTTGGAGGCAAAACCCTTGTTGGAAATCACAGAGGTCAGATGTTTCTTGCAGTTGGCCACCAGGTTAGCACACATCTCAGGAGGGATTTTGTCCCACTCCTCTTTGCAGATCTTTTCCAAGTCCTTAAGGTTTCAAGGCTGACGTTTGGCAACTCGAACCTTCAGCTCCCTCCACAGATTTTCTATGGGATTAAGGTCTGGAGACTGGCTAGGCCACTCCAGGACCTTAATGTGCTTCTTCTTGAGCCACTCCTTTGTTACCTTGGCCGTGTGTTTTGGGTCATTGTCATGCTGGAATACCCATCCACGACTCATTTTCAATGCCCTGGCTGAGGTTCTCACCCAAGATTTGACAGTACATGGCCCCATCCATCGTCCCTTTGATGCAGTGAAGTTGTCCTGTCCCCTTAGCAGAAAAACACCCCCAAAGCATAACGTTTCCACCTCCAGGTTTGACGGTGGGGATGGTTTTCTTGGGGTTATAGGCAGCATTCCTCCTCCTCCAAACACGGCGAGTTGAGTTGATGCCAAAGAGCTCCATTTTGTTCTCATCTGACCACAACACTTTCACCCAGTTGTCCTGTTCATTGGCAAACTTCAGACGGGCATGTATATGTGCTTTCTTGAGCAGGGGGACCTTGCGGGCGCTGCAGGATTTCATTGGTGTGTTACCAATTGTTTTCTTGGTGACTATGGTCCCAGCTGCCTTGAGATCATTGACAAGATCCTCCCGTGTAGTTCTGGGATGATTCCTCACCGTTCTCATGATCATTGCAACTCCACGAGGTGAGATCTTGCATGGAGCCCCAGGCCGAGGGAGATTGACAGTTCTTTTGTGTTTCTTCCATTTGCGAATAATCGCACCAACTGTTGTCACCTTCTCACCAAGCTGCTTGGTGATGGTCTTGTAGCCCATTTCAGCCTTGTGTAGGTCTACAATCTTGTCCCTGACATCCTTGGAGAGCTCTTTGGTCTTGGCCATGGTGGAGAGTTTGGAATCTGATTGATTGATTGCTTCTGTGGACAGGTGTCTTTTATACAGGTAACAAGCTGAGATTAGGAGCACTTCCTTTAAGAGTGTGCTCCTAATCTCAACTCATTACCTGTATAAAAGACACCTGGGAGCCAGAAATCTTTCTGATTGAGAGGGGGTCAAATACTTATTTCCCTAATTAAAATGCAAATCAATTTATAAAATTTTTCACGTGCGTTTTTCTGGACTTTTTTGTTGTTATTCTGTCTCTCACTGTTCAAATAAACCTACCATTAAAATTATAGCCTGATAATTTCTTTGTCAGTGGGCAAACTTACAAAATCAGCAGGGGATCAAATACTTTTTTCCCTCACTGTAGTTCTTATTCACCCTGCATTGACCCCAACATATACATTCATTATACATGTAAAGCAACCAATAAGTTCTAGTATGGCAACATGAATAAGTATATTTCAAGCTAGAATCCAACAGTATGTACTTGTACACATGCTGTTGCATGTATATGTTTCATATGAGGTGACAGTACAGAATGTCACTTTATTTGAGGGCATTTTCATACAGTACATATCTGATGTACCATTTAGAAATGAAAGCACTTTATAGATCTAGTCCCCCCATTTGAAGATGTCATAAGTATTTGGACAAATTTCACTTATATAAATAAAAGTTATATACTGTCACCTCATATGAACATTTTTATCTCAAATCCCAACACCTAGTCAGTCATTTCGTATTTCACAGGTCTTCATAACCTTGCTCAGTCTCTCACTCAACAGGATGTGAGATTTATAGAAGATCTCAGTCCTATTGCAGCCACCTCCATCAATTATGATGAACCACAGGCTTCACTGTTTCAGTCCCCTTACAGAAGTGCAGCGTTGTTCACTACTGAGGGCTGGTATTAGGGAATAGGACTCCTGTGATGGGGAACGCAGGGAAAGAGAAAGAGAACAAAGGAAAGAGAGGAAGAGTAGACGAGAGCGGGCGGTTAGGGGCGAATAATGAGGCCTTGATCTGTGCCAATTGAACACTTATGGGAGATTCTAGAGCGGTGCCTGAGACAGCGTTTTTTTCACCACCGTCAACAAAACACCAAATGATGGAATTTCTCATGGAAGAATGGTGTCGCATCCCTCCGATAGAGTTCCAGAAACTTGTAGTATCTATGCCAAGGTGCGTTGAAGCTGTTCTGGCTCGTGGTTGCCCAATGACCTATTAAGACACTTTCTGTTGGTGTTTCCTTTATTTTGGCAGTTACCTGTATGAGCCCAAGTCATCATCCCTTGTGATTGACTACAATACAGAAACCATATAGCAGTCCTTTACCACCCCCTTTTGATAGCTTTAACAACTGAATGTCAGCTACACAGAGTTATATTCAGATCTATTTATACTTTTTGAAGTAATGTTATGGCACCTTGGTATTGCTGTTACACTATGGACAATGTCAGTGTCAGTTGGTATCTCTGTGAGCCTACCCGTATGTAACGGGCATGCATGACTGAAGTCGCTTTGGATAAAAGCGTCTGCTAAATGGCATACAATACGTTACAGTGGAAAAATATATAAACGGAACATGTAAAGTGTTGGTCCCATGTTTCATGAGCTGAAATAAAATGTCCCAGAAATGTTCCATATGCACAAAAGGCATATTTCACTCAAATTTTGTGCAGAAATGTTTACATCCCAGTAAGTGAGCATTTCTTCTTTGACAAGATAATCTGACAGGAAAGCTAATTAAGCAGCTAATTAAACAGCATGATCATTACACAGGTGCACCATGTGCTGCGGACAATAAAAGGCCACTTTAAAATGTGCAGTTTTGTCACACAACACAATGCCACAAATGTCCACCAGAGCTGTTGCCGGAGAATTGAACGTCCATTTCTCTACAATAAGCTGCCTTCCTAGGCCCACCCACGGCTGCACCCCTGTCCAGTTATGTGAAATCCATAGATTAGATGCCTAATGAATTTATTTCAATTGACTGATTTCCTTTTATGAACTGTAACTCAGTAAACATTTTGAAATTGTTGCGTATTGTGTTTATATTTTTGCTCAGTATATGCAATAGTCACCAGCTGAGGGTCTGCTAACATGTGAAGCTACTTTGAGCCTGACGGGGGCCTGTTATGTCAGGTTGCAGTTCAGATGGAGCTGGGTGGACGAAATTCTTTAACTGGTTCTATTCTCAAAATTCATGTAATTTATAGCCGATCACAACAGACCAGAATCACCTCTTAGAGTATGAGCTTTTTGAAGATGATTTGACAATGTGTCAGACTGGCAATTATGGCTGAGGCTGTTATCACATCAATGTCAAATCAGTGCCAATCAGTTATTATTGTGATAAGTCTCATAACATAATAAGTCCTAAAACCTTATTTTCATCAAACGATCTTACAAGACCGCAGATACCAGACATCTAAACTGCTGTGTACCTTGTATCTTTTATATATGACAGCTATTTTGTCTGTTTCTGTTGGGGTTTTGCTGTTGAAAGACTGAGATATTAACAGTACTTGAGATACAACAACATTACTTCATTGTTATCTTACATGACCTCTGTCCTGGAATGAATCGGATAAGCTGGATAAACTTTGATCACAGGTAGGGCCTAAATGGTATTAGATAGCATTATAAACCTAACTTCCCTGTAGTGGGTTGGTGAAGAGGAATAGAAAGGGATAAAGGACACGGTTGTAATGACACATGTACACATGTACAGTCGCTATTTCATACTGTATTCTGAAGAGAATGGCCTTTACCTAACTTTATCTGAGGAAGAGGATGACCCAGCAGGGACCTACAGCAGCTATGGAGGATGAGCTCAGCTGTCCTGTCTGCTTTGAGTTCTTCCAGGACCCAGTGAGTCTGAAATGTCAACACAGCTTCTGCCGCAGCTGCCTGGAAACACCAACATGGATTAAACAAAAGCAGCGCAAGTGCCCAGTCTGCAGGCGAAGGCATTCCATAGACAATATCCAGCCCGCCTTGTCCAATACGAAACTGAGGAACATAGTGGAGGCCTACCTGCAGAGAGAAGAGAAGAAGGGGAGTGGGGGGAGAGCAGTGGGTTTTGTGGTGTGTGCCAGACATAATAAGAAGCTCAGGTTTTTCTGTGAGGAATGTGAGGAACTTGTTTGTGCTCTGTGTGTGGAGACCGAGCGCCATGCCAAGCATAAACACCAGCCAGTGAAGGAGGAAGCGCAATGGCGTAAGGTACTGTGCAATATCTGGAATACAGATCTACTTGCAGTCTTTTCCTCTTGCTAACCGAGTTTCCTTTGGTATTAGATAAAAGTACCAATACAGAATAGCTGAGAAACCAAATCTAAAGTATTTTTACTTCGATCCATCCTTTTTCTACTGTTACCCCTCCCTACCCCTCCACCACTATCCCCACTCGCTTCTATTATCTACCCAGAGGGAACTCACTTCATTGCTCTACAACCTTCCTGAGAAACTAGGACTGGACATAAAGCAAGCGAGAGCCTCAAGAGAGCAGGCAGCACAATACATCAAGGTATGTCGCTAGCTAAATTACACAATATTACAAAGATAGGCCTACTACAAAGATATTACATAGATATTACATAGGTACATGTCTATCTTACTGTACTGTTCCATCTTCCAGACCCAGGCCCAAACCACAGCAGGACAGATCAAGAGTGAGTTTGCGAACCTCCACCAGTTCCTGAGAGTTGAAGAGGAGGCCAGACTGGCAGCTTTGAAACAGGAGGAAGGGATGAAGACAGGGTTACTGACCGAGAGGATCACCCGTCTTGCCAGCAACATGGCCTCACTCTCCGGGAGGATCTCAGACATACAGACCAAGATGAAGACAGATGACATCTCGTTTCTACAGGTCACACTTTATTTTGCATGTCACAACTGTTCAATGTACTGAGACTTTCTCAAACAAAGATATTATTCTGTACTGAGGTCCACATGTGATCTTGTTTCAGATGTACAAGGACTTGAAAGACAGGTACGCAACATTACAATGATCATCATTAGTCAAGTATCTGATCAGTCACCAACACTATTATCATAAAATGTCTGTACTGTCTGTCATTTCAGGGCCAAGTATACATTGCAGGATCCAGAGCCTGTATCGGGGGCACTGATAGACGTGGCCCAACACTTGGGAAACCTGAGGTTCAAGGTCTGGAAGAAGATGCAGGAGATGGTGCAATACAGTGAGTACAAAGTTTTATAAGCAACAGTCCACGTATTTGAGGTCATTGACTTGCTTCAATGACGCAGCAAAATGATCAGTTACTAAACATTATAGTACAATATCCAGGCTCTAGTGTCAGTCATTCATTGCCCTGAATCACAACTGAAGTAACAATAAAATTTCACCTTTCAGAGCTATTCTGATTACTGACAAAAAAACTGATGAATGTTCTGTTCATACAGCCAGAAATACAGTAAACTAACATCCATATATCTGACCTGGTGTCCAACTAACCTGTCCACTCCATCTGTCCCAGCCCCTGTGACCCTGGATGTGAATTCAGCCCACCCTGATCTACTGATCTCTGGGGTCCTCCTGGAGGTGAGTGACAGACGATCGTCCCAGCCTGTGCCTGATAACGCGGAGCGATTCGACAGCTCAGTGAGCGTGCTGGGCTCTGAAGGCTTCTACTCAGGCATTCACAGCTGGGAGGTGGAGGTGGGGCCTAAGAAGGCCTGGACCCTGGGAGTGGCCAAAGAGGGTGTGGCCAGGAAGGGCAATGTGATTGTCAGCCCTGAGGGTGGGATCTGGGCGATGGGGCTGTGGAACGGGAAGGAGTATAGTGCTGGAACGGCCCCCCTGGGTACCCCTTTGGTCCTGAGTAGGAAACCCCAGAAGGTCAGGGTCAAGTTGGACTATGAGAAAGGAGAGCTGTCCTTCTATGACTCCAGTGACATGTCACTCATCTATACGTTCGAACAGAGGTTCACAGAGAGACTGTTCCCCTACTTCTCTCCCTGTCTTAACTCTGATGGCACTAACATTGGAGTACTGAGTATCTGCCCTGAGAAGGTGTTTATGACTGTGACACCTGCTCACTAAGGATATTATCTAGTAATACTACTTTACGTTCACGCACCGAAGTGTCTGTCTTGGTAAAGTCTGTCACAGTGACTCTAGTGGTGACAGTGATGTCTGTTACACCAATGTGTATTCCAAAACTTTGTCTGAAGCACTTTCCTGTTAATTCATTTATTGAGAGAAAGTGTCATAAATTCCCTACTTCTTGGTGTTATATTCAATACAATTACACTCTTAGAAACAAAAGAGTTCCAAAAGGGTTCCATTTTTGGTTCCAGGTGGAACCCTTTTTGGTTCCAGGTAGAACTATTTCGGGTTACATGTAGAACCCTCTGTGGAAAGGGTTCTAGATTAAATCTAAAAGGGTTGTACCTGGAACCAAAAGAGGTTCTTCAAAGGGTTTTCCTATGGGGACAGCTGAAGAACCTTTTTTGGTTCTAGATAACACCTTTTTTCTAAGAATGTACATTTTGTTTATTTATAATCCAACCCTTAATATTTAAGTGGAGCAACATTCCAGACAGCATCATCAATAAGACAGACAAAGTGAAAGTCAGATGCCGCATTCAGTCCCTAACCCAGCGACCCTATGGTAGGTACACCAGCTCAGAACAGGCACACATCTCTCCGTAATGGCTGCTACACACTACACAAAAAATGGCGCCGACTGAGAAATTCAACATCTTACAAGCTCCAACCAGACTTTGCTATTTACTGTAGTTTTTTGTGCTTATCTTTGCTGATTTTGTACAGAAAGTTAATACTATTATCCAATATGACCGCCAACCACTTTTGGACATCAGAACAACAGTTACTAACCTCGATTCCGACTTCAAATCCGACTCTGCTGTTCCCTTGTTTACACCAGACCCTATTCCTTTGTTTGAGCTACCAAAGTGCTGCAGGCGTAGACACGGAAGAAGGGCTGGTGTCCTGATGAGACTGAGATGAAGAGAAAATTGACTGGCACCCTCCATTTTAATGTGCGAATGTCCAGTCATTTGAGAATAAGATTGATAAGCTTTGTTTGAGAGTCTCCTCTCAAAGAAACTTGAAAGGCTGCAATATTCTATGCTTTGCAGAAACTTGGCTGACAATCTATGGATATACAACTCAGTGGTTTCTCCATGCAACGTCACAATTGGACGGCGGCCGCGGCCAAGTTCAAAGTGGGAGCGGTGTGCCTCTTCATAAAAAACAACTGGTTCCCTGCATCCAGTGTGAAGGAAATCTTGGGCTTTTACTCACCTGACACAGAATACCTCATGGTAAGCGAGTTCTCAAGAGAGTTCTCATTGGTAATTATCACGGCTGTCTACATCCCACTACAAGCAACACCACTTGCCGTAAACAAACAAGAAACCTCACACCCAGAGGCAGCGTTTCTTATGGGTGGAGACTAACACGGGCAGAGTAAAAAAGGTTCTACCTCACTTCTACCAACACATCTCCTATGCCACAAGGGGCGATAAAAACTATGGACCACTTTTATTCTACCCATAGAAAAGCATACAAGGCCCTCCCTCGCCCTCCCTTCGGTAAATCAGACCACAACTCTATCCTCCTGCTTCCTGATTATAAACAAAAGCTTAAACAGGAAGTACCAGTGATGCGTTCAGTACGAAAGTGGTCCGATGAAGCAGACGCGAGGCTACAAGACTGTTTTGCTTGTACAGACTAGGATATGTTCCGGGATTCATTCGGTAGCATTGAGGAGGTTACCACATAGTCACAGGCTTCATCAATAACTGCATAGATGATGTCCCCCCCACAGTGACCATACAAACATATCCAAACCAAAAACCATGTCTTACAGGCAGTATCTGCGCTGGGCTAAAGGTTATAGATACCGCTTACAAGGAATGGGACATGGACATCAAGGCATACAAGAATTTCCGCTACGACCTCCGATTAGCCTTCAAACATGAAAAAGGACAATGTAGGAGAAAAGTGGAATCCTATTACTCTGGCTCCGACGCTCATCGAATGTGGCAGGGCTTGCAGATGATAACGGATTACAAAAGGAATCCCAGCTGTGAGTTGCCCAGTGACTCAGAACTCCCAAACGAGCTAAATGCCTTTTATCCGTGCTTCGAGGAAAACAACATTGAGTCATTCAGGAAAGCCTCTCCTGTTCCGGATGACTTCCTCTCCGTGTCTGATGTGGGTAAGACTTTTAAACAGGTTAACACTCACAAGGCCGGTTAAGAGTTAAAAAAGGTTTTACCGGATATTATTAATCCTTATCAGACAAGCTTTTACAGTTTTTTCCAACTGCTTACACACGTTTTCAAAACTGTCTCCTTTTTTTTCAAAACTCTACACACAATTCCCCAAACTGCACACACAAAATGCAAAATGCCTCACATCTCCTTCAAAATGTAACACTGCATTCAAAATGCCATAAACACATGTCAGAATGAAGCATTTGCATCAAATGGCAAACACTGCTTTCATAATAGTACATTTTTGGATATACCATGTAAACACTGTTGTTTTAAATCTAAAGCTCTTTGGTCTTTCATAGGCTTATATCTACATTTCAATACAATGTTCTACAGTGAAAGTAATCTGCTGAGAGGGGTAACAAGTACACTGTAAACACCAATGCAATGTAGAAACAGAAAATATTTATTAGGCCAAACATTACTGATGTATACAGTAGCATACAACAAAACCATAAACATATGTAAACCAAAAGTATATTCTTTAGAATACAGTAAAGAACACAATTGTGTGTGGGGGGTCCCGGGGGGGCAGTCCAGGAATTGGTA
>QNTS01000075.1:217636-230140 GCA_003317085.1 Hucho hucho | reverse complement strand
CTCTCAAATGGCACCTTGTAAAGTTGTTTCATCGTCACTCGGTGCCGTTGGAGGATGCGTTGTATGGTCGACAGGCTTACAGCATTGATGTTGTTAAATATGGTGTCATTATTCAAGATATGCTCTCTTATCTCTCGAATCCTAATTGCATTGTTGGCCAAAACCATATTTATAATTGCAGTCTCTTGTACATCTGTAAACAAGCGTCCTCGTCCTCCATGATGTCTTTGCCTTTCCACTCTGTACAGAATTCAAACACAGTAGGTGTTCAGCATAGGAACTGTAAACAATGTACAAAAAAATGTAGTACAGCATGATAACCAACCTCATTCATTCAATGCAGTGCAGTAAATGGATGGCTTAGAGTTACAAATGTTTATGCAATACTATGCAGTCATACGTATTTTACAGTACATTACTGTAATGCTAAAATAGTCATTAGATAGTTGCATACCTGTTCTCATTTCTGAAGGTTCGAATTATGGACGCCACTGTAAATCGACTCAAGTTGGGCTGGACTCTCAGTCCAGCCTCTCTCATGGTCAAACCGTGGTTGATCACATGATCAACAAGTGTTGCCCTAATCTCATCAGAGATGGCTCTCCTTCCTTCTCTTCTTTGCCCTCGTCCTCTTCTTCCTCTTCCTCTTCCTCTCCCTCCTACTCCTCTTGCTCTCTGTCCATTGTTGGCATCCATTGTTCAAAACAGGTAATCTGACCTTTGACCTATTTATAGGCCTATCCTACAGTAAAGCAGTGATTGGTTAGTGATCAGTTAAGCTATTAGTGTTTGCACATGTGAGGAGTGTGTGTGTGACCTGGTGAATAAGTGTAGCATTTTGATTGGTTGTGTTTGGAAAAGGAAAGCAAGTCACTTCCTGTTAGATTTTTGTGTTTTAGGTAGAGAATTGTGTGTAGTGTTTTGAAAAAAGTGTTTTATGCAATTGACAACTGAGTCAAAGGCTGAGAAATAGCTTATGGTTTTGTATATTTGGTGTGTAGTTTTGCACTTTGAGTGAGAGGTTTCAAAAATCGTGTGACATGAAAAGATTTTGTGTGTAAGCAGTTGGAAAAAACTGTATATGGATAATACATTGGAAATAACATACGTCAATAAATTGTAAGAGTAGATAACTTTGAAACATCAAAGAATCCAGGTCTTCATAAGAGACTTCGAAAAGGCTTTTGATGAAGTTAAACTAGAATTTATACATAAATGCTTGGACTATTTTAATTTTGGGGAATCTCTTGTACAATGGATTATAGTTATATATAGCAACCCCAGATGTAAAATAGTACATAATGGTTACTTCTCAGAAAGAATTGAATTGTCCAGAGGAGTTAAACAAGGATGTCCACTATATTTATTTGTTATGGCCATCGAAATGATATCTCTTAAGATCATATCAAACAATAATATCAGGTTAATCTGTTTATTATCATTATTATTATTATTTTTATTATTATTATAGGGTTTGGAAATCCACTGCTTAATGTATGCCGATGAATCAAGTTCTCTTAAATCCATAATCTGGATCACTGCACAGTCTCATTGAGGATCTAGATAACTTCTCTAGCCTCTCTGGACTAAAACCTAATTAAGTGTACCATGTTAGGTATTGGATCATTAAAAGACACAACCTTCACATTACCCTGTAGTTTACCAATAAAATGGGCTGATGGTGAAGTAGACATATTTGGTATTTATATACCTAAAGATACTTTCAACAGAAAGTTAGGCAAAACATGGCGTTAAATACTTATCTATTTATAGGAAAATCACACTGATTAACTCTTTAATCATGTCTTTAATCACGTATTTACTTATGGCGCTGCCTACTCCAGATAACAAGTTCTATCAAATTATATGAGCAACACATATTTAATTTGATTTGGAAAGGTAAGCCAGACAAAATTAAACATGCCTATTTATATAATGAATATGATTTTGGGGGGCTGAAATGATCAAATATTAAAGCATTGAACCTCTCCCTAAAAGCTTTACTCAGACAAAAGTTAGACTTAAACCCGAAATGGTTGTCCAGTAGATTATTAATAAAGGCTCATCCTATGTTAAGAAATTGCCTGTTTGCCCTCATTCAGATTACAACTTCTCATTTTTGGTTAATGGAAAATGAAACCTTGTTCAAAGTATCTCCCTTTCTCAAACAAGCCATACAAAGCTGGTTACAGTTTCAATTTCAGCCTTCAGAAAATACACAATATATAATATTTTGTTTATACTTTTTCATAACGACAATAAAAGTTTGATGTCGGATGACAATAGAATGTTCATGATGTCACTGCGACAACTGTCTACAGACATGTCGATAGACTAAACTAGCCTTTAGTCTTGAAATCTTTGGTTGTTTAGTACACTACCGTACTCACTCTCCAATAGGTGTATCAAAACATTCAAGGGCCATTTTCTCAAAAGTGGGATTACAAATGTAAGAACTTCAAAGCACAATTACTTTCCCATTGTTCGTCAGCTGTAGTGTATGATACAGTGCATTCGGCAAATGCTCAAACCCCTTGACTTTTTCTACATTTTGCTACGTTACGTCCTTATTCTAAAATGTATGAAAAAAATGTCCTCATCAATCTACACACATACCCCATAATGACAAACAAGTTTTTAGAAAAAACAGAAATACCTTTTTTACATAAGTATTCAGACCCTTTGCAATGAGACTTGAAATTGAGCTCAGGTGCATCCTGTTTCCATTGATCATCCTTGAGATGTTTCTACAACTTGATTGGAGTCCACCTGTGGTAAATTCAATTGATTGGACATAATTTGGAAAGGCACACACCCGTCTATATAATGTCCCACAGCTGACAGTGCATGTCAGAGCTAAAACCAAGCCATGAGGTCGAAGGAATTGTCTTTAGATTGTGTTGAAGTACAGATCTGGGGAAGGGTACCAAAAAATTTCTGCAGCATTGAAGGTCCCCAAAAACACAGTGGCCACCATCATTCTTAAATGGAAGAAGTTTGGAACCACTAGAACTCTTCCTAGAGCTGGCCGCCCGGTCAAACTGAACAATCGGGGGAGAAGGGCCTTGGTCAGGGAGGTGATCAAGAACCCGATGGTCACTCTTACAGAGCTCCAGAGTTCCTCTATGGAGATGGGAGAACCTTCCAGAAGGACAACCGTCTCTGCAACACTCCACCAATCAGGCCTTTATGGTACAGTGACCAGACGGAAGCCAGTTCTCAGTAAAAGGCACATGACAGCCCACTTGGAGTTAGGGAAAAAACATTGCCTGGAGTTTGCTACGTTACAGCCTTATTCTAAAATTGATTATATTATCCCCCCCCCCCCATCAGGAAAACATTCCCCACACCATTACACCACCACCACCACCAACCTGTATCGTTGACACCAGGCAGGATGGGGCCATGGACTCATGCTGCTTACGCCAAATCCTGACTCTGCCCTCAACAAGAACCGGGATTCGTCAGACCAGGCAATGTTTTTTCCCTACTAAATTGTCCAGAGTTGGTGATCATGTGCCCACTGGAGCCGCTTCTTCTTGTTTTTAGCTGATAGGAGTGAAACCTAGTGTGGTCGTCTGTTGGATGTTTTTTGTTTGTCGCACCATTCTTGGTGAACCGTAGTCACTGTCATGCATGAAAGGCCCAGGAAGCCGTCCGTTTCTGAGATACTGGAACTGGCGTTGTTGGAAAGGTTGTTGGAAAGGTGGCATCCTATGACGGTGCCACATTGAAAGTCACTGAGCTCTTCAGTAAGGCCATTCTACTGCCAATGTTTGTCTATGGAGATTGCATGGCTGTATGCTTGATTTTATACAGCTGTCAGTAACGGGTGTGGCTGAAATAGACATCCACTAAGTTGAAGGGGTGTCCATATACTTTTGTATATATATTGTATGTATCGTTTTTGAACTAAAACCGTTTTTAAGTTAGCATAAAAGCAAAAAATATAATAATATAATTACATTTCCACAAAAGTTCAATTTCAATGGGAGATATTTGGATATGCAAATGCTCTTGGACCGTTACAGCTACAAACACCAAACCAATGTTGACACACAAACTGACTCAACTTAGCTTGTAAAAAGATTGTTGATAGCGTTTGTACTTTTGGAACTCTAACCATTTTCAATATAAGGAGTATGAACAAGAACCCGCTCAGCTTAAACGTGTAACGTAAACAAAAAACGTAATACTTCCAGATCAACTGTAATGTCAATACCATTGTAAAGCACAATTTCTCCCCTTTCCAACAAAATCAATGACGAGACCGTCATGATGCCCATCTCTGCATGATTCAAAAAGGCAATGAGCTCCATCAGGTCTTTTTAAAAATGCCAGGTGGGGAAGCAAAACCTATGCGTGATAGTGAGAAGGAGAGATGTCGTGTGGGGAAATAGCTTTTTTTTCAACTTATCACCTTATCGCCTCTAAAATGTAAATAAAACATTATAAAGAGTTCATACAATGTGTCATTACATACCTATTTTAAGGTTTGTGTCGAATTTGAATCGGGTTTTTAGGGCGGTGCTAAAGTGATCTTCAGAAGTGGCGTTTGAGAGTCATGATCGCTTGCAGTGATGAAGCAAAAAATGACTAGGTATCCCCCCCTTACCCCAGTCCCTGTCCCTTCCTTGTTTTTAAACGATGAGAGAAGTGCTACACCTGGTGGAGAGAGATTGTAAGACAGAAATAGTTGCTTTATGTGTGCTGTAAGTTACGGCATGACACACCACGATACTCCAATACTACGGAGCCATTACCATGTCGATCAATGCTTGAATAGAAACGTAGTTCACAGCCCAGATTTTGAAGTCAACACAGTCACTACAGTCCCATTTGTTTTCTTTGCAGCCTTGTCTGAATGTCGCGGTTGCGCACATTTGTACGGAATGAGGTTAGTTTACATTAGTGAAGTTCTCTATAGCAACAGCAGATGTCCATAATGCTGTGGATGGTCAAAAAACTATTAGTCCGTTTTTAGGATCCATCCAACTACATCAATATCTGTCAGGTGTGTGTAACTATACAGTCTTTCTGTTCAATCAGGAGTCCTTAAACAGTACCCTGGCACAACTTGTTCCACAGGCCATGAACCCTTGCAGAGCAGCTTTCTATACCGAGGCTCATGATTGCCTTCTGAATGACCTCGAAGGTATAATTTATTGTATATGTTCAGGGCATAGAGAAGACCCATCATAACGGCAAAGGCGTTGGGGACGTCCCGCAGCTCATGGAGGACGATGTGCTCTTCTAAGATCCCTACAACGTAGATGATTTCCTTGAAGAACGCATCTTCTCCACCATTTTCAGTCACGATTAGTATTCTGATGTTCACCCCCTTTGTGGTCTGCTCTTCTGGATCAGTGGGCTACAGGATAACACAAAATAACCAATTACTAATTTACACATAGCCCTGAGTAGATTAGTCACAATACTTATCATGTTGTTAGAATACGCTAAATGACTTTCCAATGTGGAGATGAAGCTTATTCACTTATGAATTACCTTAGGTATTGGACAGCAAGCAAGGAGTATGAGATTGCAAAATCAGGGCTGTGTGTGCCCAAAGAGAAAAATAAGGACTATTATTGAAGTTACACAAAAACCAGACAGATCTTGATGAAGTTGGATGGATCCTCCCTCAGGAAGTGTGGAAGGCCAAGTAAAACAGCAGCTCTTCTATTCTGGTTGGAGTTCTGCAAGGATGAGAGAGAGGGTGTTAGTGAGAGAGTGGGTGTTAGTGAGAGAGAGGGTGTTAGTGAGAGAGACAGCATGAGAGAGAGAGAAAGTGTGTGTGTATTAGTGAGAGAGGTAGAGTGTGAGAGAACGAGAGAGAGAGGGGTTGGGGGTAGAGAGACACTTCCGTTCTGATCAAGAGAACGTATAAGTCTATGAAGTTCGGCCATTGCTGGAGCCCGTGCTCTGTACAACTCCAGGAAATCTGGGCATGTCCAGCGAGGTAGGATTTATTGAGGTCAGCGGAGACAAGGCGGTTGAATTCTGCATTGGCATTTATAGAGCAAAATATGAAGAAATAGTTATCATACTTTATATGCAACAAACTGTACAAATTGTTGGGAATGGATTGTAACACTACAGGACAGTCCAACCGAGATTAGGCTAATTTTATGATGTAATCAGCCAGTTTGAAAAGGGGGACACTAGCCTACCTTTCTCTCTGTAAACAAAGCTGGCCATCTGGTTTTCACATCAGATACAAGTGGCTCATCCTGAATGATGTCCTTTCTCAGTAGGGCAAACGTGTTCCCCATCAGCAGTTCATTTGCTTTTTCTTTATCTCCTCTAGCAAACTGTTTCTCTCGTCTTCAAGAGTGTTTGTTGTTTTCGCTTGAGGAATATCTGGCAAGAAATTCACCTCTGATCGCTTGTTTACTTTCTTTTGTCTTTGCAATCAACCCTTGACCTCTTGTTACAATTCACGATAAGCTCAGGACATCCTGCTATGCGCAACTTCTGATGATAGTTCTCATATTGAAGTTCAGGCTGAATTTCTAGGCAGACCATCCGCAAAATGGTCCTGGCTTTTTCAGGCATGGGTGTTTCTCCACCAGAGCTTTGGCAACACCTTCAACTTGTTTTTGTGATGGGTATGGGTTTGACGTCAAACATAACACCTGCTACTTTGTCAAGAATTTCCGTCTTCATATTCTTGGAGACTGGCAAAAGGGATCCCTTCCATAATCCTAATTTCCATGTCTGAGCGTCAATTCAACGTCATAGTTAAAGATGGGGATGATAAATGGCTCCGGCCACTGCTGTGCACGGTAGGAAGGGGAGAGAGAGTCTGATAACGACTAAATACTGCTAGTGTCCAAAGTGTCACTGTTACCTTCAGGGTTGCTCATTTTCAAATAATGGATCTTCGAAATTGAAGTATGATGTCACCTTCCAAATAGAGCTTGCTTTTCAGTGTTGACTGCAGTTCTTCACAGTCTCTGGTAGACTTTTAATGGCAACTCTCCTGATGCCATCAATCGCAAGTTTGACTCGACGCAACATGATTGACTTCAAAATATAATTAATTAATATAATCACATTATAACAGAAAGACACAGAAATGGAATGAAAGAGAGAGGGTTAGGATTAGAGAGAGAGACTGGGAGAGTGATAGGGAGTGAGAGAGAGAAACAGATAAAGATTACACATTTGACAGGTCATGAATAAATTGGATGGATCCTGCGCCAGGAAGTATGGAAGGCCGAGTAAAAACAGCAGCTCTACTATTCTGGTTAGAAGTCTGTAATGATGAGAGAGAGGGGAGAGATTGTTAGTGAGAAAGACAGAGAGAGAGAGAGCGAGGATGAGAAAGATAGTGTGTATTAGTGTGAGGGAGTGACTGTGTGAGAGAGTGTGTGTGTTTGAGGAGAGAGGGAAAGAGTGAGAGAAGCACTTACGTTCTGATCAAAAGCGCATCTTCTCCACCATCTTCAGTCTTGATTAGTACACCAATGTTCACCCCCTTTGTGTTCTGCTCTCCTGTATCAGTGGGCTACAGCGTAACACAAAAATAACCAATTACTAATGTACACATAGTCCTGAGTGGATTAGTTCCAATTCATATGGTATTGTTAGAATAAGCTAAATTACTTACCAATGTTGATATAAAGCTTATTCACTTATGAGAGGGAAAAACCAGGGCTGTTTGGGCCTAAACAGAAAACTCATAACTTATAGTAGTTACACACACACACCTGACAGATCTTGTTGAAGTTGGATGGATCCTCCCTCAGGAAGTGTGGAAGGCCGAGCAAAACAGCAGCTCTTCTATTCTGGTTGGAGTTCTGCAACAATGAGAGAGAGCGAGTGACAAAGAGACAGAGAGACCGAGAGATGGTCCAGCAAGAAAGGATTTCAGGAGGTCAGCGGAGACGAGACAGTTGAATTCTGCATTGGCCTTTATAGAGCAAAAGAAGAATGTTTAAGCTAGAGATGCGATTTTTTTCTATGTCGGCCACCTTCCGCATCTGTGGTGGAAGGTGGCCGAGCTATAGCGGTGTTTGTCAGACCCTGAGACATCCCGAAAACGTCTGTAGCGTCTGAACGGTTTGACCTACAAACTAACATGACCACTCTATGGAAAGATGAGACTCTCACGAACACGGTGGTGTTCTCCCCACAAGTGTCACGGGACTCGTCTGAAGGTAACCCATACAAATGAATGGAAGTATATAGGTAGTTTTGTGCCAACAAAAATAAGGGGTTAAATATGCATCTAAGCTTTCTACTAGTCCTTGTGAATAAATTATATGTTTGTATTATACCTGGCCTGTTTGTTCCCATGCTCCACTTTTAAAGAACCTGTGTGGGTTTTAGATTAGTCCCAAGGACTTTACCTCACGTATAAAAAAGGTGGCGCAGTATCGGCTATAGGAAAAGTTATTTATGTCCACGCTATAATTGCTTCAGGGCCAATTGTACACTGCAGGATCCAAAGCCTGCATTAGGGCCACTGATAGACGTGGCCCAACACCTGGGCAACCTGAGGTTCAAGATATGGGAGAAGATTAAATACCGTGAGTACTAGACCAGAGCAAATTTATCGTTAACAGATCAATAGATGTTTTCGAGTACCACACTTTAAAATGTCAATTGTATAGCATACCTGTTTGTGTTTCCATCCAGCCCCAGTGACTCTGAACCTCAACACTGCATCCCCATGGCTCTCTCTCTCAAACGGGTTCTGGCCCCATGGCCCTGAGGGATGGGGGCCAGTACAGCGCCTGTACCATGCCCTGGACCCGCCTCACTCTGAAGAGGACACTCAGGAGGGGGAGTGTGTGTCTGGACTATGACGTGGGAGAGGTGACCTTCTACGACCCCATAAAATCTATACATTCAGTTACATATTTAAAGAGCCATTGTTGCCCTATTTCTATCCCTGTGCAAGTGACAGTGGTCACAATACTGAGCTGCTGAAGATATGCTCTACCAAAGGGTCAGTGGAAGGGAAAACCAAGTCAGTTGCACATCTGAATGCATTCAACTGAAATGTGTCTTCCGCATTTAACCCAACCCCTCTGAATCAGAGAGGTGCCAGGGGAGCAGTTGTTGTTGGGGGTTAACGGCCTTGCTCAAGAGCAGAACAGGCAGATTTTTACACCTTGCTGGCTCTGGGATTCGAACCAGCGACGTTTCGGTTACTGGCCCAACACTCTTAACCGCTAGGCTACCTGCCACCCCTTAGTTAATGCTGTGGGTGATGCATTTCATGATCTATACATAGTTAATGTTAATTCATGAAAGTTATTAATAAAGTGTTGCTTGTCAACAATGAGCTAGGCCAACCAACAGCGGCAAAGTCTTATTATAGTGCTCCAAGCCTCCAGCTGATAATGCAACAGTCATGTGAGGAAATAAGACACCATGTCCTTACATGGAACACATTTTAGACACCATTCTTTTATCCTGAAATCCACCCCCCTTATCCAACCCTTGACATACAATGTGTGTACGCCGCATCTGTTTGAGTGCATGTGACTATGTGGGTGTGTGTTCCTGTCTGAGCACACAACACAGTATAAAAGCAAAGGTGCTCTCAACCTCTCATAGACTTTCAACCTCAGACTTCTCTATTGCTAAGAGAACTCCTCTACTGAGACCAACAATGAGAGCCTACCTGGTCCTGCTTCTGCTGCTCCCTCTGTGCACAGGTAAGTCACACTTACTTACTTTACTTAGCTAGTGCTTTTAAGTTCCTTGCTGAACATAGGTCATTGCCGAACTTCTTCCAACCCCTTCTATCCTTTGCCAGTTGTTATCGTTGCCATGTCAGTCGCTCAGTTTTAATTTCTTGCTCTGTGAAGATGCAGGTGGAGGTGTAGATGAAAGGGGTCATGGGCCTTTCCCTCTTGCATTTAACTTGTGGGCTAAAGGTAAGAGTCTAGTTTGGTGATGCACATGATGCACGTTTCTTCTTATTGTAGCCTAACCAGTGTGGTCTACAGTCAGATGTTTCTGATGGTATATGTCCAATGAATTCCAAGGAAGCTTCTGAGCCATTGGTTGATGAATGTTTGTACTTTTTAACAGAGCATGCTGCTGGTGGTTCTCCATGTCTTAGACCCGTTAAGGAAGATGGCCTTCACATTGATTAGAAATCTCTGTCTTTGGTTTAGCTTTTATGCTGTTCTGGCTTTACCCATTCCTGCTTTCACATTCTTCATCAGTTGATGTTGATTTGAAGTCCGATCTAAGCGGACTTGTCCTGCATTTTTTTGTGTTTGTGAGACAGTTTTTGGGGTTGTTTCTTGGACGATCCGGTAAGCATGCCTGTCGGACCTACAGTGCCTTCAGAAAGTATTCATACCCCTTGACTTATTTCCCAAATTGTTGTGTTACAGCCTGAATTCAAAATGGATTATATATATTTTTTTCACACATCTACACGATACCCCATAATGACAAAGTACATATATATTTTGTTTATATGTTATATTTACTGAAAATGAAATACAGAAATGTCTCATTTACATACATTTTGACACCCCTGAGTAAATATTAAAATACCTTTGTTAGCAATTACAGCTGTGAGATTTTCTGAGTAAATCTTAGCATACCTGGATTGTACATTATTTGCATTATTCATTAAAAAACTCTGGTCAAGTTGGTTGTTGATCATTGCTAGACGGCCATTTTCAAGTCTTGCCATAGATTTTCAAGACTATTTAAGTCAAAACTGTAACTACGACACTCAGGAACCATTAGTCTCATGGTGAAATCCCTGAGCGGGTTCCTTCCTCCCCTTCAACTGAGTTAGGAAGGACGCCTGTATCTTTGTTGTGACTGAGTGTATTGATACACCATCCAAAGTGTAATTAATGACTTTACCTTTTATATAACACAATGCTCAAAGGGATATTCGATATCTGCTTTATTTTAGGTGCCCTTCTTTGCTAGGCATTGGAAAACCTCCCTGACCATTGGGGTTGAATCAGTGTTTCAAATTCACTGCTCAACTGAGGGATCTTACAGATAATTGTATGTGTTGGGTACAGAGAGGAGGTAGTCATTCAAAAATCATGTTAAACTATTATTGCGCACAGAGTGAGTCCATGCAATTTATTATGTGACTCCTGAACTTATATAGGACTTCCGTAACTTCCGTGACGCATACAAGGCCATTCTCCGCCCTCCTTTCGGCAAATCTGACCACGACTCCATTTTGTTGCTCCCAGCTTACAGACAGAAAGTAAAACAGGAAACGCCCGTGCTCAGGTCTGTTCAACGCTGGTCCGACCAATCTGATTCCACACTTCAGGATTGCTTCGAGCACGTGGACTGGTATATGTTCCGGACAGCATCAGACAACAACATTGATGTATACGCTAATTCGGTGAGCGAGTTTATTAGCAGGTGCATTGGTGATGTTGTACCCATAGCAACTATTAAAACCTTCCCCAACCAGAAACCGTGGATTGATGGCAGCATTCATGCAAAACTGAAAGCGCAAACCACTGCTTTTAACCAGGGTAAGGCGACCGGAAATATGACTGAATACAAACAGTGTAGCTATTCCCTCCGCAAGGCAATCAAACAAGCTAAGCGTCAGAGTAAAGTAGAGTCACAATTCAACGGCTCAGACACAAATGTTGCAGGGTCTACAGTCAATCACGAACTACAAAAAGAAAACCAGCCCCGTCGCAGACCACGATGTCCTGCTCCCAGACAAACTAAACAACTTCTTTGCTCGCTTTGAGGACAATACAGTGCCACCGACACGGCCCGCTACCAAAACCTGGAAGATCATATCACCTCCATCCTACCAGACACCCTAGACCCACTCTAATTTGCTTACCGTCCCAATAGGTCCACAGACAACGCAATCGCAATCACACTGCACACTGCCCTAACCCATCTGGACAAGAGGAATACCTATGTAAGAATGCTGTTCATCGACTACAGCTCAGCATTTAACACCATAGTACCCTCCAAACTCGTCATTAAGCTCGAGACCCTAGGTCTCAACCCAGCCCTGTGCAACTGGGTCCTGGACTTCCTGACGGGCTGGCCCCAGGTGGTGAGGGTAGGAAACAACATCTCCACCCCACTGATCCTCAACACTGGGGCCCCACAAGGGTGCGTTCTCAGCCCTCTCCTGTACTCCCTGTTCACCCATGACTGCGTGGCCAAGCACGCCTCCAACTCAATCATCAAGTTTGCTGACGACACTACAGTGGTAGGCTTGATTACCAACAACGACGAGACGGCCTACAGGGAGGAGGTGAGGGCCCTCGGAGTGTGGTGTCAGGAAAATAACCTCTCACTCAACGTCAACAAAACTAAGGAGATGATCGTGGACTTCAGGAAACAGCAGAGGGAGCACCCCCCTATCCACATCGACGGGACAGTAGTGGAGAAGGTGGAAAGTTTTAAGTTCCTCGGCGTACACATCACGGACAAACTGAAATGGTCCACCCACACAGACAGCGTGGTGAAGAAGGCGCAACAGCGCCTCTTCAACCTCAGGAGGCTGAAGAAATT
>QNTS01000075.1:194624-216840 GCA_003317085.1 Hucho hucho | reverse complement strand
AGAAAATTGGATGTAACAAATGTATCACTAGCCACTTTAAACAATTTTGTATATAATGTTTACATATCCGACATTACTCATATCAAATGTATACACTGTACTCTATACCATCTACTGAATCTTGCCTATGCCGTTCGGCCATCGACTCAAATCTCTAGCCACTTTAATAATTAAAAAGTGGATGTAATAAATGTATCCCTAGCCACTTTAAACAATGCCATTTATATAATGTTTACATATCCTACATTACTCATCTCATATGTATATACTACTCTATACCATCTACTGCATCTTGCCTATGCCGGTCAGCCATCGCTCATCCATATATTTGTGTACATACTCATATTCATTCCTTTACACTTGTGTGTATAAGGTAGTTGTTGTGAAATTGTTAGATACTACTGCATGGTCGGAACTAGAAGCACAAGCATTTTGCTACACTCGCATTAACATCTGCTAACCATGTGTATGTGACAAATAAAATTTTATTTGATTTGAGGAGGATGTGATTGAACACTTTCCCTGGTGTTGACCAACATTATCCTGAGGTAGTTTTTACACTCCCTTAGATCTCCTTTCTTGGGTATTTTGAGGTCAAACATGACACAAAAACTCACGTACACACAGCAGCTCGCACACACAAATGTAAGTACGTAAGTACAGACATTCGCACGCACACTCACATTACTGAATTCCGGCTCTGCATCATTCATAACAGTGCTGTCATGAGATTGTAGTACTTTCTCAGATCAAATTATTCCTCATGTAGATCTTGTGATGTAACAATGTCTCTTGTGATCTTTGAACCAGCCTAAACATACTGTATTCACTAATGACAAAGAACTCTGACCCTCTCTCCCTTCCCTTGCCATAGCGGACTACAACATTGAGTGTTACGGTGAGGACTTCCTGATGCTGAAGAACCAGCTCCTACAGTGCTCAAGCAAAACACAGCAGGCCTGCTACATCAGGAGTGAGTATCACCACCGTAGTCCTTCATTTGGCCCTGCAATACCAGGGCTGTGTCTGAAAATGTTACTAGCTGTCAAACCATCTTTGTTTGCTCAATTCCTCATCTCTCTCTCCCATAAGCTAATTGGAGTTTTTGAGAGGGAGGCAAGGAATTGAGGAACAAGGACAGAGGAAGCAAGGATTTGACAGCTAGAGACATTTCAGAAACAGCCCAGGACTGAGCAATATTACTTGTTAGAGGCAAGGCTGGCTCTTTTGATCAATTGATGACAATAACTGTAAGATATGCCCATCATGCCATTGGCTTGCATAATACAACAGAGTAAATACAACACTTGGACCTTCAAAAGGGTAACATCCAATTAGCATGGACTTTTGACCAAACAAAATCAGCGACATAATAATGAACTATTGAATTGGGGATTTGAAAACATGAGTGATAAAATATTTAAAGCTGCAATATGGAACTTTTTGAGCGACCCGACCAAAATCACATAGAAATGTTCTTTGTGCGTTATTTCTATGCTTCCCGTTCTTAAGTTTCGTTTTTGCGTCTTTTACTTACTTTCGGTTTTGTCCACTAGCTTCAAACAGCTGAAAGAAAATGCTTTATTTTTATTATGGAAAATATATTTCACAGCAGTTTGAATTGTACAATGATTCTCTACACTATACATGCTTGTCACAAACTAAAATTAGGTGAACCATTAGAATTTTAGCAACCAGGAAATGGGGGAGCGATTTCTGCACCTTTAATGCACCTTTAACCTAACAATACGTCTTATTGAATCAAACTGTGTTTGTGATAATAAAGTCCTTGATCCTACTACATCTTCTGATTAAAAGGCCCAATGCAGCAGTTTTTATCTCAATGTCAAATTATTTCTGGGTAACAATTAACTGACTGATTTAAATTAAAATTGTCAAAAATAAACAAAAATAGCTTCTTACCAAAGAGCAATTTCTCAAGCAAGAATTTAGCTAGTACTGTCTGGGAGGGAGAAACTGAAAACTAGCTGTTAATGTCAGAGATGTTTGGTCTATTAACTAATTTACTGCCTGGTGATGACACCAGGCAAGCCAAAACGCAATCCAACCAAAACAGGCTGAAATTTCATCGTCTTTTCAAACAGCTCTTACACTAAAAGGGCATTATCACAGTATTATTCCGACCTCCGTTTGGAAATATGCAGTATATAAAACACAGGAAAATCACATTTTTGACTGCACTGGGCCTTTAAGGCCATGATCCCACTGCATATTCTGATAAAATCCTTGATCCTAATGCATCTTTTTATGTTCTGTGTCTCCTCTACAGGTTCTGGGGAGAAGGGCTGTGCTAGGCTTGAGTTCTGCTCTCGACTGGGCTGGAAGTGTTGCTATCAGGACCGCTGCAATGCCTAGAACCGACTCCAGGGGCCAATAACTCCACGGCAGGCAGAGGAAGGAGAGCAAGACAGATGGAGAAAGGCTCTGTGAAATCAGCCGACAGTAACTTGAGGGCTTGTGTTCCGATCTGCCGTTTAGCATTGTGATTCATTAATGTGTTCGTAAAGTGCTATATACACACACACAACTTTGAAGATGTAAAGTCACATGAAATAAAGTCACAGGACAGTTTTTATCCACTCATCTCAGGTCTGAAATGCTGTTATGAAAGGAGTCATTTCATCAGTGTTTTATTATGTAGGCATGCAGTCACTTTATTCATGAGGTGTCATGCTAAGCCATTCTTGCAAATGTGTTGTTCGGAATCAAGATGCTAAAAAGGGACATCCTTCCCTCCACTGCGGTAGACACGCAGTCTTTGCTCCTTTGTGTGGGCTGCCTGGCAGTCTGTGGGTCTGTTTATCTGTGTGTCAGTCAGTCAGCCAGCAAGAACCTCCTGACATGCTAAATCAGCATGGCACTAGTCCTCGGTTTACCCACACAGTCGAATACCAGAGACCTCTGCTCTGTCCACTGTTTACCCCCAGTCTAATCCCACGGCCAGAGACCTCTGTACACTGTACGGACCAAACTATAGACAGACACATCCAGAATCGACTAGGGAAGACCGTGAGATGAATAACCTCTTCACTATACAGACATAAACACACGGATACGCATGCATGCGCACACACACACGGATAGGTATCATAGGGTTCCGATCGATACAGAACACCAGAGAGACGGAGAGATGTTTGAGGAAGGATTCAACTTGAACTTAGTCAAACTCAGATGATAGTGACGAAAGTGACAATATTAAATGAGTAAACTAGAATTATTTACTGTAGTTACCCCTTTATTAACACAAAACATTCAGACCCAAGATCAACATGGAAATCCGTGGAAATTGAGTGGGGAAAATACTCAAACATAAAAGCTTTTCTTTTTTGAAATGTTTATTTCATTTTTTTTTTAATCTTCAGTATTTTTCTGTCTATTGACAGGAATGCATGAGAGACAGATTGGCTCAAACATTGTCATATGAAACATTTTTGTCAGTCATATCTTACCAACATTATATCGTTTCAACATTGTCATCATCAGTATCACCATCGTCATGGATGGTGATGACTGTTTATTCTGAATATCACAAAAAGGTTGCACCTGTCTTTTCCCTCCCCCATCCCAAAGACTTGATAATGACAGAGTGGGCACACATATGCCCACTCAATGCTCCCTAGGATGGTTGGCATGGGTGTGCCAGCCGTTTTGCAGAAGAGTGTTGGGGAGACAACCCCTGTGTACCAATCTCCCTTCCTCACCACACCCCCAGGATACTTGGACATACATTCACATGGATGAGGTTTCAGACCAGTTAAGGAGTTGTGTTTAAACTCACTTCTCTGCTTCCCCTTACCTTTGTGTGTTTTGGATACTAGCCCATCTCACTTGAAAACATGATTCTGTACAAGCCCTTCAGAAAAATTCCCCTCAAAAGATGGATGGTTGAATGGACATAATGGACCGCTCGATCTCTCCAAAATATCAGATCCTTGTCAGGGCCCAGTACACAGGATGCCCTGGTGTCCATAACTCCCACACCTTACTAACCCTCCCTACCTTAAGAAAATATTTCCCTCCCCTTAACCAACGTAGGCAAAACCCACCTCACCCCCACCCCCCTCATTATGGCAAGGCAATTCGTCAGAGCAACATTCAAGGGACATATCTGATGCAGGACTCTGATTGGCAGACCACTACCGAGCCTACATGGGGTGAGGTGAGTGGCCATGAACATACTGGAATATCAAGAGGAGCGGCATCCCCAGAAAGACTGCGGGCAGAGGCACTCTGAAAGCCAGTTCACTGTCCCACCATAACACCTAACATGGGAAGAAGAGCACATTTGGGACCATGGTTTATGAGGACTCAGAGCCATTATTTCACACTGTACTGCATGTATGTACATGCTTGGCCTGTGGGTGAGCTGCAGTTTGCCCCCTAGTGGTGAAAGAAAGCACTGAGTAATGGTTCAGCGGATCTACAGGTAACTGCCAAAATAATGGAAACACTTGAGTACATGAGGGATACAAAGTAGATTGAAAGCAGGTACTTCTACACAGGTGTGTTTCCTGAGTTAATTAAGCAATTAACATAACATCATGCTTAGGATCACGTATAAAAATGCTGAGCAGGCCATTCTTTTGGCTACCATGGCTATGCCCACATAGGATGACAATGCCCCCATCCACAGGGCACGAGGGGTCACTGAATGGTTTGATGAGCACAAAAACAATGTAAATCCTATGCCATGGCCGTCTCAGTCACCAGATCTCAACCCAAGTGAACACTTATGGGAGATTCTGGAGCTGCGCCTGAGACAGCGTTTTCTTCCACCATCATCAACAAAACACCAAATGATGGAAATTCTCGTGGAAGAATGGTGTCGCATCCCTCCAGTAGAGTTCCAGACACTTGTAGAATCTATGCCAAGGTGCATAGAAGCTGTTCTGGCTCGTGGTGTCCCAACGCCCTATTAAGACACTTTATGCTGGCGTTGCATTTGTTTTGGCAGTTACCTGTATATCTCAAGATGAATAGACCAGATATATACACACAGGCATACCATTATATACATAAAGTAGCCACACCTGAATGTACAAAATGGATGAGTATTGGATGGGAAGATCTAGCAAGACCACATGGCGCCCTGAAAACAGGTGTTTTAATGTTCCGGAGAGACTCCAGATATCCTAGGGCACGTGTCAAACTCGTTCCACTGAGAGCTGAGTGTGTGGGTTTCGCTCCGCCCTTTCACTTGATTGGTGAATTAAGGTCACTGATTACCCGTAAGGAACTCCCTCCTCACCTGGTTGTCTAGGTCATAACTGAAAGGAAAAAAACAAAAACCAGCAGACACTAGGCCCTCCATGGTATGAGTTATACACCCCTGTCCTAGGGTATGAGTTATACATTGACGCCTGTCATTGTAGGAAGCGTATTCTGAGGTCATGAGATATTGTACGGGGTTAAACAAGCGTGTTCACGTTCTACGCACTCAGTAGCAGAGCATTCCGGGAAGGCAATCCCATGTTCACTACAACTACAGAACAAAAACTAGAGGACAAACTACAGACAAAATCTACCTACATTAAATCTATCTACAATAAAGCATTCCCAGTTGCACAAGCTGTTGACTTGCGAAAAACACAAAAAAATCGTTAGAAAACATTAGTATAACATTGATACAACCATGCCCTCATGCAGTCTTTCACTATGATCACCAATATCTTTACCTCTTCACTATAACCCTGGCAATGCCACCTACCAACCTTACCACACTATCACGGACATGCACTTTACTTACAGTCCCTGACTTGCCTCCCTCTGACAGAGAGGATATAAAAAAAAAGGATTAATCTGCACCACATGCCTTTTACACGGTCCTGGCTCATCCTTCTGATAATGACAAACCTGGAAAAATACTTCCATCATTCAATCCTGCAGAACTAGCTAAACCTTTTCTGTGCATTGCAACACATACAGTATGCCTTAGTTATTAGTACATATCCCTTCCACTTTTCTTCAGTCTTCCTTGTCATAGAACGCCTTGGACATTCTCTCCCTAGTCATAGACAGGCATTTAAAAAAACATTCTCTCTCCTCCATTCCCAGCTGAAAAACAGAAGTCTCCCTCCCCCCCTCCGTCCCTCCCTCCCTCCCCCCCCTATGCCATCTCTGTGGAAATGTACCAGCGCATTCCCACTGAGGAGATAAAGATAAGACTGTGTATAAGAGAAGAGTCTCTCGCTCTCTCTCTCTCTCTTTCTCTCTCTGTTGGCTGTGTATTCCTGTGAGCGTGATCCCGTCCTGAGTTTCTGCAGAATGGTGGGGGTGGGGGGCAGGGAAAGCTGGGCAGACCCTCCTCCGGAATGACACAAACGTGTAAACGGCGGCTAGCACACACTTAAGACAAAAAAATATATATATCTTCTTTCTTAAAAACATCAGTCCATAGAGCAGAGAAGGAACAGTCCCCAGAACGAGCTTTAAAAAGGTCTAAATCCTAAATGGAAATGAAAAGAAACGCTAAAAATGGTAGCAGGTAGGGCTACCAGGTGAGAGTCACCTGGGTACGGGTGTTGCTGGTGGTTCAGTGTGGTCATAATGTCCATGGCCACAGGATATCCTATGGGCCATTATTCATCAGAGTCCTTTTTGCCTTTACAGCGAGGCTGGATGGATGAGTTTCCTGCAGGGGCTCTACCAGAGAGAACAGCTTATTGCCATGAAGCAGTCTGCAGGCGCGCACACGCACACACACACACACACACACACACACCTGATTGAAAGTCCAGAGTGATGGAGTGTGTGTGCCATTAACTGCATGTGTATAACTGGTTACGTGTGGTCGCACAGTATGCTATGGTGTGTTATTGCAGGTTGCTGCATTATTGAGCTAGGATTATGTTTAAGTTTCTATGGCAACATAGCCTAGAGACTATATGATGAGTATTGACAAAGGGCTGGACTGGGGAGTGAGCATTAGCCAGGGGTACCTGCCTGGCATTAGCTAGGCTCAGGGAAGAGGCACTAGGCTCTTGTAGCATAATATACTTGTGTATAAAGACATAAGTAATACTTGGTATCAAGTACTATATGAGTATCTATGATAGCAACATTACCGTGATATTAGAACTGTGTAAAATGATCCTGCATCTGTTTGTCTGGTCAAGGAGTGATGTTGGAGTGTGATTTTTTTTGTGTGGGTGTGTCTTTGTGTATTAGTGCTAGTGTTTGCACGTCTGTGTGCTTGTGTGTCCCTCTCTCACAGAGCTTTCATCTGCAGACTTGACTTAACCGTATGACCCAGAACAACCACAACATTCTCTCCCCACACAAGGCCGAGTGACAGCGTAAAAAAAGAACATCAGCCACTAATATCACTGCTTGTCTCACTTACACCCTCCATTCTTATCCAATTAACACAGACTTCAAAACAAAACAAAAAGAAGAGCATAAAAATAAACAAAAGAAAAACAAAGGAAACCTGAACAGCAAATATTGAACCCTGCTGCGCTCCTCCTGAGAGACGCAGTGACATCGAGGTGCCTCCAGGGGNGGGGGGGGGGGGGGAGTGCGGAGCAGGAGAGCGCGCTAGGCTGCATCACAACTGACGCTCTTTACGAGGGTGGGGTGAAAGGGCGGCCCTCGTCGCTAGGAGTGGCCGTGTCATCGCTGGGGTCCAGGCTGTCCTTGGGGCTCAGCGTGCTGTGGGAGGGGGGCGGGGTAGACTCTGAGCAGGGTGGGGTCAGCCCGGAGGGGGGAGGGGTTTCAGGGGAGCTCTCCTGCCGTCCATTGGTCGTGGGCTCGGTGGGCGGTGGGGGAGGCGTGACGATGGCCGTACTCCCGCAGGGCACCACTGGGGGGTCAGAGGTCAGGTCGAGGACGGAGGGTGGAGTTGGGGTTGCGATTGGCGTCGCGGCCAGCTCGGTGGGGGTGGGCGTCAGGGGCACCGCTAGGATGGTGGCGCGGGGGTTGGAGTTATGCAGGAGCCCCTCCCCCAGAGAGAGGGAAGAGTCGCTGGGGACCAATGAGGGGGTCTTCTCCACCAGACGCCACTGCATGACACTGGTATCCTTCCCGCCCGTGGACACCAAGTGACTGTCGTTGTGCATGAAGGTCACATTAGTCACGTGACTGCTGTGGGCGCTATATTTGTGGCTCGGTGCCTGCAGAGGAAGGAGACGCATGTCAGCACATTATATTATGATTTGAAACTAATATTACAGTATGTTATACAGTAAACGCTTAGTATAGGGATGGTAGCACTGAGCAGTGTTCAGTAACGGGCTGGTGCTCAGGGACAGGGCTGGCTTACCTTGGGTCTGGCGCAGGGGTACTGGAAGAGGTGCACTTTGCAGAAGTCATCAGCCAGAGCGATCACCTTCCTGTTGTGGGATCTGATCAGGGCGTTGATGTCTGTGCCATCGGAACCCTCAGGCCACACTCCTGGAAGACAAATACACACACATTGGTAGTTTTGCCTCACTATCACAGATAAAAAATGGAGTCTGAGCAGTGAACCTGTGTGTACTTTCCATATGTGCGCGTACATGAAGTAATGTCAAAAGCACACCACCAGGGGGCAGACCAACACTATAAGAGAGACTTCATACACCTCTCCATGCACACTAACATTCTCAATAGACTCCCTATCCTACTTTCCGTCTCTCACGGGTCTGTACAAAAACATATGCATGCACATACAGAAATAGTGATCACTTCACACACATATGCAATCTCTATTCTCAGAGGTCCTATCAGTTACAGCCAGTGGCGTCAGTTCAGCTAAACCTAGGGTATGGCAAAGTGGGGTGTGTGGAAATACCCCACCCCCAAAAGCAGGTGGAGTGAAACGCTGTTCACACTTCCCAATCCAAAACCAAGATAAAGATGAAGGTAGGCAAATAATAAAAAATAAAAAAAAGCTTACAATAAAAACTTCGCAGACATCAATGAATTATTATTGGTCAGAAATAAGTGATAAATGTACAGTATACTCAAAATGTGTTGCAAGTAAGAAAAAGCTATGATTTATTAAACTAACAGGATATGTGTGTGAGAGATATTCAGTAATTATACACTACCGGTCAAAAGTTTTGGAACACCTAGTCCTTCAAAAGTTTGTCTTTATTTTACGTTTGAGAGATTCTTCAAATAGCCACTCTTTGCCTTGATGACAGCTTTTCACACTCTTGCCATTCTCTCAACTGATCTACACAACATACTTTGTAATGCCAAACTGGAAAAAAATGTGAACATTTGTAAAGTAAAAATAATAATAAAATAAAACACTAATATATCTTGATTAGATAAGTATTCAACCCCCTGAGTCAATACATGTTAGAATGGCCTTTGGCAGCAATTACTGATGTGAGTCTGGATTTAAAAATATTGGCACATTATACATTTTTTTTATTCTTCAAGCGCTTTCTAGCTGGTTGTTGAGCATTGCTAAAAAGCCATTTCCAAGTTTTGCCATAGATTTAAGCCGATTTAAGTCAAAACTAAGTGGGCCACTCAGGAACATTCAATGTCGTTTTGGTAAGCAACTCCAGTGTATATTTGGCCTTGTGTTTTAGGTTATTGTCCTGCTGAAAGGTGAATTTGTCTCCCAGTGTCTGTAGGTTTTCCAGGATTTTACCTGTGCTTAGCTCTATTTTGTTTGTTTTTTATCCCCAAAATAACTCCCTAGGACTTGCAGATGAAAGCATACCCATAACATGATGCAGCCACCACCATATTTGAAATTATGAAGAGTGGTACTCAGTGATGTGTTGGATTTGCCCCAAACTTTTTTTGCAGTTTTATTTTAGTGCCTTATTGTAAACAGGATGCATGTTTTGGAATATTTTGTATTATGTACAGGCTCCTTTCTTTTCACTATGTCAATTAGGTTAGTATTGTGGAGTAAATACAATGTTGTTGTAGATCTCCTATCACAGCCATTAAACTCGCCATTAAACTCTAACTGTTTTGAAGTCACCATTGACCTCATGGTGAAATTCCTGAGCAGTTTCCTTCCTCTCCGGCAACTGAGTTAGGAAGGAAGACTATCTTTTCAGTGACTGGGTGTATTGATACACAATCCAAAGTGTAATTAATAAATTCCAAAAAGCTCAAAGGGATATTCAATGTCTGCTTTATTTTTAACCAATCTACCAATAGGTGCCCTTCTTTGCGGGGCATTGGAAAACCACCCCGGTATTTGTGGTTGAATCTGAGTTTCAAATTCACTGCTCAACTGAAGGACCTTACAGATAATTGAACACACACACACACACACACACAAAAGTATGTGGACACTCCTTCAAATTAGTGGATTCGGCTATTTCAGCCACATGTTGCTGACAGGTGTATAAAATCGAGCACACAGCCATGCAATTTCCAAAGACAAACATTGGCGGTAGAATGGTCTTACTGAAGAGCTCAGTAACTTTCAACGTGGCACCGTTTAGGATGTCACCTTTCCAACAACTCCGTTCGTCAAATTTCTGCCCTGCTAGAGCAGCCCCGGGCAACTAAGTGCTGTTATTGTGAAGTGGAAACGTCTAGGAGCAACAACGGCTCAGCCGTGAAGTGGTAGGCCACACAAGCTCACAGAACGGGACCGCCAAGTGATGAAGTGCATAGCACGTAAGAATTGTCTGTCCTCGGTTGCAACACGTTCCAAACTGCCTCTTGAAGCAACCTCAGCACAATAACTGTTTGTCTGGAGCTTCATGAAATGGGTTTCCATGGCTGAGCAGCCGCACACAAGCCTAAGATCACCATGGGCAATGCCAAGTGTTGGTTGGAGTGGTGTAAAGTTTGCCACCATTGGACTCTGGAGCAGTGGAAACGCGTTCTTTGGAGTGAGGAATCACGCTTCACCATCTGGCAGTCCGACGGAAGAATCTGGGTTTGGCCGATGCCAGGAGAACGCTACCTGCCCCAATGCATAGTGCCAACTGTAAAGTTTGGTAAGCAGGAATAATGTTCTGGGGCTGTTTTTCATGGTTCGGGCTAGGCCCCTTAGTGAGGAATCACGCTTCACCATCTGGCAGTCCGACGGAAGAATCTGGGTTTGGCCGATGCCAGGAGAACGCTACCTGCCCCAATGCATAGTGCCAACTGTAAAGTTTGGTAAGCAGGAATAATGTTCTGGGGCTGTTTTTCATGGTTCGGGCTAGGCCCCTTAGTTCCAGTGAAGGGAAATCTTAACGCTACAGCATACAATGACATCCTAGACAATTCTGTGCTTCCAACAGTTTGGGGAAGGCCCTTTCCTGTTTCACCATAACAAGGCCCTATGCAAAGAGCGAGGTCCATACAGAAATGGTTTGTCGAGATCGGTGTGTAACACCATCAAACACCTTTGGGATGAATTGGAACGCGAGCCAGGCCTAATTGCCCATCATCAGTGCCCGACCTCACTAACGCTTTTTTGGTGAATGGAAGAAAGTCTCCGCAATAATGTTCCAACATCTAGTGGAAAGCCTTTCCAGAAGAGAGGAGGCTGATATAGCAGCAAAAGGGGGACCAACTCCATATTAATGCCCATGATTTTGGAATGAGATGTTTGCGACGAGCAGGTGTCCACATACTGGTCATGTAGTGTATGTGTGGGGTACAGAGTACCAAACAAAAATCTACATTTAATCCCTTTTAAATTCAGGCTGTAACACAACTAAATGTGGAAAAAGTCAAGGGGTGTAAATACTTTCTGAAGGCACTGTATGCCTATGCTAGATTACTTGTTAGATACTACTGCATGGTCGGAACTAGAAGCACAAGCATTTCACTACACTCGCATTAACATCTGCTAACCATGTGTATGTGACAAATATAATTTGATTATAAATCCCAAGTCTGTCTTTCAAAGAGGTCTTCGACATTCACATGGATGACATTACTACAGAAGTATGGAGGACAATAACATTTTTTACAATGGAAGTAAAAATAATATGGACATTTCTTTTCTCCCGTAGACACTATTAAAATCGGTAAATATTGGTTATGTAATTATGAGCTCAAATGTATTGATGTGAACATTTATTTGTATTTATGTAAATTATTTCTAAAATGGTTAGAACTTCAATAAAGATGATTTTTAAACAAGAAAAAGCAAAGTGGGATCTGTAGGAATACTCCCACCACCAACCCCCATCATTTTAGTAAATTAAGCTAATAACTAAAAACTCTAAAATGCTATATTTGTTTTTAATGTCTGTGGGACGGCATATACAATGTCAACCACAACTCAACCTCATAAATGTAATAATTTACTTGTGGAACATCCCATACAGTCTAACATGAAAAATATGCATAATACACGCACGCCATCAGGTCACAACAAGGCCGACTTCAAAGTAAAAGTAACCGGAGCCTAAAACAGCTGACCACAAATGCAAACTTTGCCAGATAAATCCTACACATGCATTGAAATAAAAGGCATACATCAAAGGACTTAGGATTACAATCGACAAGGACTCATGAAGACAAAAAGAATTGACCAAAGAATGGACAGCGCCTCGGTACAACACGTAGGCATAGCGGAGCACCGTGGCATGGTACTGAATGGATAGCGCCTCTGTCTAGTAGCCAGCTAGAATTATTCCTTTTGTGGGCAGTTAGACATTTTTGGAGCACAGTTAGGAAGCCTACAATGCTTATATGAAGCTCATAACTGGCACTCAGATCTTTAGAAATGGAAGGATCAATTCTGTGCCATTTAAGATAAATGTTTTTTTTCCATGAACTTGGCCTTGTTTCTATTCCAGAATATTGTACGACTGTCATTCATATGCCTTTAACCCAGCTCAATGTTACAACGATAGGTTTAAGCTACTACATGATACTCAACATTTCCCTGTACCCATCATGAGGTTGCTACAACCTAGCCTACGAATTAAAGTTTACAACATAGGTGCACAGGTCGAGAGAAAAATGTTGTAATCAAGCTGACAAACAGTGACACATTCAATACCGCCATTCAACATATTGATATGTTTAGGCTACTACATGACACTCAAAATGTCCTTATACCTATCATGATGAACAGCCTATGAATGAAAGTTTACAACATAGGTGCACAGGTCGAAATAAAAAAAAAATAATCTAAATCAAGGTGACAGACATTGACACA
Organism: Hucho hucho; assembly: GCA_003317085.1. Lineage (NCBI taxonomy): Eukaryota > Metazoa > Chordata > Actinopteri > Salmoniformes > Salmonidae > Hucho > Hucho hucho. Next base: position 203,750 of record QNTS01000075.1, on the reverse strand, counting down.
TTCAACACCGCACACTCTTGCCTGCATCTAGCTGATCTAGGGTGGAATCAGTAGTCCAAACCGTTGCAAACAAGAGTTTCTATTGGACAAATTCAGGTATGTTTATCCCGGTTTAGTTTTGTTCGCATCCATTTCAGAAAAGTTTTAAACTCTTAGGGATAACCGGGGTGCTAGCGTCCCGTTCCCGACACTACCTGGTGAAATGTAAGGCGCCAAATTCAAAATCCAAAAGTTGAATTATTAAACATTCATCAATATACAAGTGTTGCATAGTCATCAAAAGCTCTGATTCTTGGCAATATCACAGCGTTGTCAGATTTCAAAAAGGCTTTACGGCGAAAGCACAACATTTGATTGTTTGAGGATAGCACCTCTCATATTTATGCATCAGCATAAATTCATAACCAGCGCGGGTCTCACAAAACCCATATAAGAGCTAAAATAAATCACTTACCTTTTGAAGAACTTCTGCTGAGGGCATCCCAAGTGTCCAAGGAAGAAATCCAAATGGTTATTTTGTTAGAAAAAGTCATTTATTATATCCATAAATCTCCGTTTGGTTGGCGCGTTATGTTCAGAAAATCCACCGTCGAGTCACCCGTTGTACAGTGAAGAGAAAGGTATAATTTGAACGCTATCAACTTTGCCCAAATAAATCAAACATCATTTATAACATATCCTTAGGTATCCTTTTATGAATATTAACGATAATATTTCACTCGGATGATATCCTAAATTATATAAAACTGAAGAAATGTCACCCCAAAGAAATCTGGACAGAAATTCCTCGGGTTTTCGCCTGCTATATCAGTTTTGTTATACTCAGACATTATTTTAACAGTTTTCAAAACTTCAGCGTGTTTCAAATCCTAGTTTCTGGGACTGAGTGGCAGGCATTTTACTTTGGGCACGCTGGACTCTCAAAACAGTCACCTCTGCTGCCGCTCCCTAAAGAATCAGCTGAATAAATACACCCCTGATCACCCCCAAACACAGTTACAGTGAGGGAAAAAAGTATTTGATCCCCTGCTGATTTTGTACCTTTGCCCACTGACAAAGAAATTATTAGTCTATAATTTCAATGGTAGGTTTATTTGAACAGTGAGAGACGGAATAACAACAAAAAAATCCAGAAAAACGCATGTGAAAAATTTTATAAATTGATTTGCATTTTAATGGAGGGAAATAAGTATTTGACCCCTCTGCAAAACATGACTTAGTACTTGGTGGCAAAACCCTTGTTGGCAATCACAGAGGTCAGATGTTTCTTGTAGTTGGCCACCAGGTTTGCACACATCTCAGGACGGATTTTGTCCCACTCCTCTTTGCAGATCTTCTCCAAGTCATTAAGGTTTTGAGGCTGACGTTTGGCAACTCGAACCTTCAGCTCCCTCCACAGATTTTCTATGGGATTAAGGTCTGGAGACTGGCTAGGCCACTCCAGGACCTTAATGTGCTTCTTCTTGAGCCACCCCTTTGTTGCCTTGGCTGTGTGTTTTGGGTCATTGTCATGCTGGAATACCCATCCACGACCCATGTTCAATGCCCTGGCTGAGGGAAGGAGGTTCTCACCCAAGATTTGACGGTACATGGCCCCGTCCATCGTCCCTTTGATGCGGTGAAGTTGTCCTGTCCCCTTAGCAGAAAAACACCCCAAAAGCATAATGTTTCCACCTCCATGTTTGACGGTGGGGATGGTGTTCTTGGGGTCATAGGCAGCATTCCTACTCCTCCAAACACGGCGAATTGAGTTGATGCCAAAGAGGTCCATTTCGGTCTCACCTGACCATAACACTTTCACCCAGTTATCCTCTGAATCATTCAGATGTTCATTGGCAAACTTCAGATGGGCATGTATATGTGCTTTCTTGAGCAGGGGGACCTTGCGGGCGCTGCAGGATTTCAGTCCTTCACGGCGTAGTGTGTTACCAATTGTTTTCTTGGTGACTATGGTCCCAGCTGCCTTGAGATCATTGACAAGATCCTCCCGTGTGCTTCTGGGCTGATTCCTCACCGTTCTCATGATCATTGCAACTTCACGAGGTGAGATCTTGCATGGAGCCCCAGGCCGAGGAAGATGGACAGTTATTTTGTGTTTCTTCCATTTGCGAATAATCGCACCAACTGTTGCCACCTTCTCACCAAGCTGCTTGGCGATGGTCTTGTAGCCCATTCCAGCCTTGTGTAGGTCTACAATCTTGTCCCTGACATCCTTGGAGATCTCTTTGGTCTTGGCCATGGTGGAGAGTTTGGAATCTGATTGATCGATTGCTTCTGTGGACAGGTGTCTTTTATACAGGTAACAAGCTGAGATTAGGAGCACTCCCTTTAAGAGTGTGCTCCTAATCTCAGCTCGTTACCTGTACAAAAGACACCTGGGAGCCAGAAATCTTTCTGATTGAGAGGGGGTCAAATACTTATTTCCCTCATTAAAATGCAAATCAATTTATAACATTTTTCACATGTGTTTTTCTGGATTTTTTTGTTGTTATTCCGTCTCTCACTGTTCAAATAAACCTACCATTAAAATTATAGACTGATCATTTCTTTGTCAGTGGGCAAACGTACAAAATCAGCAGGGGATCAAATACTTTTTTCCCCTCACTGTAACTTACACAGCAACCACAAACAGCATGATCTCTTTGCTCGTTGTATAATTCCTTCTCACATCTATGTGCTATTCTGTGACCAGGCGAAAAAAAACTTTCCAAGCCAAACCTTCATATCATAACCGCTACATAAAGCCTACATAGTTGTCACCATATTAGCTAACATCACAGTCAACATAGCTACTAGAACTAACGCGTTAGTAAACCCACTACAATCATGCAATAGTGTACAGCAAGCAGTTTAGCATTTACACCGACGGGCCCCGGTGACAACAAATTAATAAAACCGAAAGCTTACCTTGACTTGGAAGTGTTCCCGTGTTGGATAGCCATAGCCAGCTAGCTAACATAGCATCCCTCTCTGTTTGAGTAGGTTAAACTTGCTAGCAGCATTCGCAATCTAGCTGCAATATGTAACTTTTTAGGCGATATGACCAAATTCACATATAAATATATGTTATGTGTGCAAGTCTAAGTTGAGGTAGATCTGTTCTATCGGCGCTATTTCTATGCTTCCCGTTCTTATGTTTCATTTTTGAGTCTGAGCCAGCTTGTCTGTCTGATTATTGTGTTACCTACGCAGCAGTTGCACCATTTGGGTGCTCGTTATATAAAAAAAACAGCCCTTTATCCACACTATAGCTAAATAACTTAGCAATATTTAATGATGTTTGGCCAGCAAGATTGACCTGTTAGAATATTACAGCAGAGGCAGGTAGGCTACGGGTAGGGATGCAGGCAGAGAATGATGAAGTAGGCCTACAGCAAGAAACTAAATAATCATTCATTATTTGCATTATCTCAATTATTATTTTGTCACTGCATTACAATGCACATTTGCTATAGCCTACAATTGTTATTGGCTTTGAAGCCAAAACCAGGACATGTAAATAGGAAGTTGTTCAGTTGTGTTTGTTTTCATACCAATAAGCCTACATGAAACCAAAATTTCATTGGCCTACTGGGCGAATTAATGAAAATAACAATTAGACATTCACAACCTATATTTTAATAGCAATAAAACCGCTTTTGTTTCGAATGGTCAAAAAGGAGGGCTCCCCACCTCCCAATTCATTACACCCCTGGTTGCAGCCTCAGACAATCTACTGGCTGAGAACTGTGAAATCTGAAAGTCAAGAGTTAACTATATTTCCAGCCTCATAAAGAACTGAAATATGTGGAGTGGGGGGCTAATGTGGGGCTATTATTCTGGGCCTGAGTCCCTCCGATGGCGAGAAAAATAGAGAGAGATGGACAGAGAAAGAAAGTGATGGACAGAGAGACAAAAAAAAAAGAGAAAGAGGGAGAGAGAAATGAAGATTGAGAGAGAGAGAGAGATACCACATAACACACCATACTGCAGTGGGACAAAACCAGTTGTGAAAGCACAGCAGGGACAATTCTGGTAGCAGATCGAGAGTTGGAATGGAAGGACTTTAAATTCCTGTTATTCAAATTAGAGCTCTTGATTTCCTTACACTGTTACAAATTTGGGTACGACATCTAAAAAAAAATTAATAAGAAAGAGTGGGGAACAAGAGGATGAATGAAGAGAAAATAAAACAGGGGCAATAGGCAGAACGTCTGTGAGAGTGCGTGTGATAAGTTGCTGATGTGTATACTCCCAAACCACACTCTCTGCTCAGCAGTAGGACTCATAGAAACATCAATTGCAGCCACACAACCCCAGAAGCTTATACACCCACATCAGTGAAAATAAAAAACACACAAACACAGACACAGAGATCCAGCATAGCACAGCCAAGAACAGTGGCAAAGTGTTTGAGGATGAATTACGCCAACAGGAAAAGAAGAACCAATCCCACCATATCCATATAACCCAGGTACTGACCGAAGACATGGTAGCCCAGCACACACGTGTAGGTGGCCCAGTCAATGTCCTTACACTCAGAGCGGTTACGGATGTACTTGCAGCCATTTGGAATGTCCCCTGCAAAGAGGACAGAACCAAGTCAGGGCATAGTTTAAGGGGATACTACACAACAGAAGTGTAATGCAAAAGGTATGACTTTCATGAGCTTTACTGTATGTTGGTTTAGCATGATTATTAAAAAAAAAGTTTATAAAAAAAATGGCCTAATATTCCTTCATGGATCAGTAACATAGCATGAGGTGTCATCAATGAAGCTGTAGTCTCAGTTAAGCATGACAATCATTCGAAGGTGTGTCTACTCACAGTAGAGGATCTCGTAGTCTCCTGAGTTGGACATGATGAACTTGTTGTCGGGGGACCAGTCAAGATGTGTGATGTAGCTGGAATGTCCCTGTTAACCACAGAGTGAGAAAGCTTGATAAATGAGTTAGAGAGCTGAAACAGTTAATGGTCTATTTTTTGGTTGTTGTATTTTACCCCCTTTTTCGCCCCAATGTCGTGATATCCAATTGCGACCCAATTTCAAACTTGTCTCATCGCTGCAACTCCCCAACAGGCTCGGGAGAGACAAAGGTCGAGTCATGCGTCCTCCAAAGCGCCTAACCTCGCTCCTTAACACCCGCCCGCTTAACCCGGAAGCCAGCCGCACCAATGTGTCGGAGGAAACACCGTTCAACTGATGACCGAAGTCAGCCCGCAGGCGCCCGCCCCGCCATAAGGAGTCGCTAGAGCACAATGAGTCAAGTAAAGCCCCCCCAGCCAAACCCTCCCCTAACCTGGACGAAGCTGGGCCAATTATGTGCCGCCCTGTTACAGCCAGTTGTGACACAGCCTGGGATCGAACCCAGGTCTGTAGTGACGCCTCAAGCACCGCAATGTAGTGCCTTAGACCGCTGCGCCACTCGGGAGGCCCTAGTTAATGGTATTTTAATGGAGCTAGGGACATGTACAGCATGTATAGTACAGCTAACTTAGTTTTGCACATAATTTCATGTGAGATTTTTGGCTTTATAGAAGTTCACTATCTAGGGAGCGAACTCCAGTCTTCCACCTCAGCCCAAAGGAGGAGACAGACACTGTGTGTGTGTGTGTGTGTGTGTGTGTGTGTGTGTGTGTGTACACATGTCTGTCTGTCCGTCCTCCCCCTCACTCAGGGTCAGGGCGGGAATCTCTGTTTGCCTATCTTGGCACTTGGTTTGATTTCCTTCAAGTCTGCAGGCTTCCCTCCAACACAAAGACCCATACACTCATGCAATCATACACATACATGCAAACACACACACCTTTACACACAGGAATGTCACTGACATCCTGCCAAGCTAGACACTCCAAAGCTGCTGACCTCACTTTCTCACACAAACATATACAAATCTGAATTCCATACTGAATGGTGCACACACACACACACACAGTTGATACATTTCTCTGTTTATGCATTTCCCTATTTATATGCAGAACCCTGTAGTTATTTATTTGAAAAGCAGGACATACATATTTACGTGTCACAAAAAATCCCCATAAATAACAGTTATACAGAGAGAGTACCAAACATTAGGGCCAGGTGAATCGAGGTGAAAGCTACGATCCCTGATTGATGTCGCTTCAAAATCTTCGTTTAACCTCAGATAATTGAGACATGGATTGTGTATGTGTGCCATTCAGAGGGTGAACGGGCAAGACAATATATTTAAGTGCCTTTGAACGGAGTATGGTAGTAGGTGCTGGGCGCACCGATGTGTGTCAAGAACTGCAACGCTGCTGGGTTTTTCACGCTAAACAGTTTCCCGTGTGTATCAAGAATGGTCTACCACCCAAAGGACATCCAGCCAACTTGACACAATTGTGAGAAGCACTGGAGTTAACATGGGCCAGCATCCCTGTGGAACGCTTTTGACACCTTGTAGAGTCCATGCCCCGACAAATTGAGGCTGTTTTGAAGGCAAAAATATTAGGAAGGTGGTCTTAATGTTTTGTACACTCAGTTTATATCAGTGTGTCTCGCTGCTTTACAGTGGAGCTGTGCTCACAGACAAGGGCCCAGTTGTCTGCCAATGCCTATAAAACCTCAAACCAAACTTCCCACAATGTCTTTCTTCCCTCTGGAGCCCTGGGTCTTTTTACATTACCAACACGTCAAATGAGAACCTTGCTTTAATACTCTCTCATGCAATCCCAAGCTTATTTTTCAGCAATCTAAAACATGACTGCTGTGCACCTAGTCTGATCTGGTATTAAACGCACACAAAGCACTATACCACACGCACTGCTGTGGCTACAAGGCTGTACAATAGGTTGCCTGGGGGCTTAACCTTGGACCAAGACCTTAGTGGTCAAGCAGCAGAAGCAATGACCGTGACCACAACCTGAGCAGCATGGTCCTGACCATTGACATCCATCACACAGATGACCATTAGCCCACAGGGATGGAGGGAAGAGAGAGACCAACGCGTGCGAGAGACAGACGTACAGACAGACAGAGACAGACAGAGAACACGGGATATAAAAGAGAAATAGAGACCGCAGACTGAGAAGCAGCCAAGCGGAGGCCAGAGAAGGTTCAAAACAACAGTGGGGTGATTCACACTGGCCCTGTGGGGTCCAGACCACTGTAGCGTAGACTAAGGATGGGCAATATACAGTATTTTCTGATATACCGGTACTGATGCAGGGACCGGTTTGGGTTTTTACTTTACCTTCTATACCGGTACTTGAATGTTTGGTTTGTTAAATGTGATACGCCAAGTGTAATGTCAATATTTATAATAGTTTACTTCGCTACTTGAGTCATCTCTCTCCACTCTTTCCCTCGGTGCCACTTTCCACACAGACCTAGCCACGCCCCCTGTCACAACCACGAGACACTTGCGTTCAGTCTGCATAGTCAATGCAGCACATGCAACAATGTTGTTTCTTAATATAAATCCACTAGCGTTCTATAATGACACTATTAGACTGTGTTTCTTACATCAGCAAACCGCTAATTTGTCTTTTCTTAGCAAGTTGCCCTAAATCTTGTGACACTAATTGTTAGCCACTAATGGCAAATCTAGCTAGCTAATAAATGTACTGAGTATTAAATGTTGCAAAGCAAGAATATGTTAGCTACATGAAGTAGCTAAGAGAAAACACGCAACGTAGCCAAAGCTTATAGGGTCCCCTAGGAAACACTTATCAACACTTTAGTTCCTACCCTGTCACAATAACTCCTCCCTGGCATTTTAATTCGTTGTCATCTCAAACACTGTTTTCAAAATGCCCACTGACTATTCTAATTCTATAGTTAGAATATTATATTCTATTTCCATGATTCCAACAGTTTTTCTCTAATTCACAAGTCAAATCGCAATTGCAACATTTGGTTAAAAATCAGTCCTAGATTATTTTCCCATTTCGTGCAGGCCTACGTGGCAGTGTGGAAATTATCACAATTGAGCAGTGGTGTAAAGTACTTAAGTAAAAATACTTTCAAGTACAACTTAAGTCGTTTTTTTTGGTATCTGTACTTTACTATTTTTATTTTTGACAACTTTTACTTCACCACATTCCTAAAGAAAATACTGTACTTTTTACTCCATACATTTTCCCTGACACCTAAAAGTACTAGTTACATTTTGAATGCTTAGCAGGACAGGAAAATGGTCCAATTCACGCACTTGTCAAGAGAACATCCCTGGTCATCTACTGCCTCTGATCTAGAAGACTACCTAAACACAAATGCTTTGTTTGTAAATTATGTCGGAGTGTTGGAGTGTGTATCCGTAAATAAAAAAAAAAAACTAGAAAATGGTGCCATCTGGTTTGCTTAATATAAGGAATTTGAAATTATTTCATCAATTACATTTACTTTTGATACTGAAGTATATTTAAAACCAAATACACTGCTCAAAAAAATAAAGGGAACACTAAAATAACACATCCTAGACCCGGCTGGATTTACACCCATCACTATACGTATATACAGGTAACTGCCAAAATAAAGGAAACACCAACATAAAGAGTCTTAATAGGGTGTTGGGCCAATACGAGCCAGAACAGCTTCAATGTACCTTGGCATAGATTCTACAAGTGTCTGGAACTCTGTTGGAGGGATGAGACACCATTCTTCCATGAGAAATTCTATAATTTTGTTGATGGTGGTGGAAAACACTGTCTCAGGCGCCACTACAGAATCTCCCATAAGTGTTTAATTGGGTTGAGATCTGGTGACAGAGACAGCCATGGCATACGGTTTACATAATTTTCATCAAACCACTCAGTGAACACTCGTGCCCTGTGGATGGGGATTGTCGACCTATGGGGCCATGGTAGCTAAAATAATGGCATGCCCAGCATCAGGGACCACACTTCTGTGGAAGCACCTGCGTTCAATATACTTTGTATCCCTCATTTACTCATGTGTCGCCATTATTTTGGCAGTTCTCTCTCTCTCTCTCTCTCTCTCTCTCTCTCTCTCTCTCTCTCTCTCTCTCTCTCTCTCTCTCTCTCTCTCTCAGCAAGTGAACGGAGTTTGGCGTGGGGAGAAATATATATTTTCCTTTTTTTTCTTTCTTGAATTTAGTTTATTAAGTGGTAGGATTATTTTGGCTGACTTCGGTCAGCGAGTGGGGAAAATGGGGACAAATG
>QNTS01000075.1:169716-188712 GCA_003317085.1 Hucho hucho | reverse complement strand
TAAGTGCATATGCTGATGATGTCACAGTGGTAATAAGGTCAGATGAAGATGTTAAGAAATTGGTATCATCTCTGGACGTCTATCAGAGAGCATCTTCCTCAAGAATAAATTGGCAGAAGAGTGTATCCTTTCTGCTGGGCAAATGGGAGAATGGAGGCCCTCCAGTACTTCCTCGGCTCTGCTCTTGGAGCCTGGAAGGGTTCAAAGTGCTTGGGGTTTTTATGGGGGTAGATCAATATATGGAGAATAACTGGGAAGGTATATTTGATAAAGTGTCTGGCCGTTTACAAAGGTGGAGGTGGATTCTCCCTCAATTGTCATATAGGGGTAGAGTACTTATAATTAATAACTTAGCTGCATCAATGCTGTGGCATCGTTTAAATGTACTTAATCCACCAAAAATTTTATTGCAACGTTTGCAGAAGATTTTTGTAGATTTCTTTTGGGACGGTCACCACTGGCTTCCCCCTGCAATTCTTTACTTGCCAGTTAATGAAGGAGGTCAAGGGTTAATTGATGTGAACGCTAAGGTTAAAGCTATGAGGCTAAAAGTTGCGCAGACTTTGCTTTATTCTAAAGAGCATACAACACCATGGGTGTCATTTGGCCTGGCTTTGCTCAGAACTTTTGGTGGTTTTTCCCTTGATAAACAACTGTTTTTGATGTCTTTGTATAGTAGAAATTTTATATTTGATGTAAAATTCTATGGTTCAGTTTTAAATTCCTGGATTGTTTTGAAGGAATTTAGACGAGAAAATGATCATTTTGGCCTGAATGAGCCACTGTTTTATAACTCCTTCATTGGTGGCAATGTTTGCACATCTAATATCATTGCTAAAACATTTATAGAGAAGGGTTTGACCACAGTTGCACATTTGATTGATATTGCTCCCAGAAAATGGAGACCAGCAGCTGAAATTTGTGAGCAGGTGGGATTCAAGTCTGTGAGGATGGTGGAACACTTCATAAAAAGTCTGAAAGCTGATTTCCCCTCTCAATTCCTCCATTTTGTAAATTGTTTCCTGTCTGGTGATTCGATGCAATGCTCTTTTCCTAAGTTATTTGTGTCTCCAAGGGTTTGTACAGAGGATGACCAAGAGGGGAAGTTAATGAAATTTAAGGGGCTACAGGAGCTTGATTTTCAAGCTATTGGAAAACGAGAGTTTTATCAGATATGTGTAAAGACTGATTATTTTGGAAATATTAATCAGAGATGTGACACACAATGGAGAGAATATCTCATGGTTTCTGATGATCTTGCTCCCTCTTGGAGGCTCTTTTATAAAGGTCCCCTTCCAAAACGATCTGGAGATTTACAGTGGAGAATATTGCACTGTGTGTTACCTACAAATTGTTTTGTTTCCAAGTTTAATATGGATGTTTTATTATCCTGTAATTTTTGTAATAAACCAGAGACTGTGTTTCATGTTTTTGTTGAATGTCCCAGGCTGGTACCACTGTTTATCTTATTGGAAAGAATACTAGGAGACCTAGGGTTTTGTTTGAATAAGACATTCTTTATTTATGGATGCAAGTATTCAAAAACAAATAGAGAACAGTGTACATTGGCGAATTTTGCGGTTGGACAAGCTAAATTAGCTATTTGGAAGACTTGTAGAATGGCTGCTGAGGGGAATAAAATGAGTGTACTGAAAATGTTTACTGCTTTGGTTGAATCGAGAATCAGAGTGGAACACAAATTCTATCAAATCACAAAAAATTTACTTGAATTTCAGTTTAAGTGGTGTGTGAATGGTGCTTTATTGTCAATATGTGAAGATGAAACTATAGTGTTCAATTGGTGATGTTTAATGGTCAATTTTAAGTTTAATATTATTATTTCTTTATTTCTTTCTTTTTTGTGTGTTTTTTTATTGAATATATATATTGTAGCACTGCCTCTGAATGGGTGAAATATATTGTATTTTAGTGTTTTAGTACATGGTTTAATAAAGAGTTGTAAAAGTCAAAAAGTCTCTCTCTCTCTCTCTCTCTCTCGAGCTCTCTCTCGAGCTCTCTCTCGAGATCTCTCTCTCTCTCTCGAGCTCGCTCTAGCTCTCTCTCGAGCTCTCTCGAGCTCTCTCTCGAGCTCTCTCTCGAGCTCTCTCTCGAGCTCTCTCTCGAGCTCTCTCTCGAGCTCTCTCTCGAGCTCTCTCTCGAGCTCTCTCTCTCGCTCCAGCTCTCTCTAGCTCTCTCTCTCGCTCCAGCTCTCTCTCTCTCCAGCTCTCCAGCTGCAAGGAGACTTCACTCCCTAGGGCCCCACACACACACACACACACACACAAATCACTTCAAAACACACAAACTAATGGTGATGTACTCACAATGCACTTCCCGTATCTGGTGTACTTGCGCCCTTTGTCTGACACGATGTAGAGGTAAATGAAGTTGTCATGTGATCCCACTGCCAGCAGGGTGCCATCTGATGGATGGAACAGGATTGTGGGTAAATTATCCACCATCTTTTATTATCCTCCCTAACCGTTTACTGGTTTAACAATTCTCCCATCAAATCCAAGTCTACGGTTAGGATAGAGTGTAAGACCAGCTCCACCCACCTACGGAGAAGCGTATGACTGACAGCTGCTCATTGCCGTCTGTATGAATGGCCACCAAGTCTCTGGTCTCCGCATCCAGAGCGTACCACCTGGGACACGGGGGGAGAGAACATCACCGAGAATTTAGAAGAATGGACTATTCCCATACAGGCGTAAGCGATAAGAGATGGGATTAATAGCCACTGCTGTGCTTCAGAGTTCGAGATCGGGTTAAGCTGAACTTACTTTCCTGAGTGAGTACCGATGGCCACAACAGCACCACTAGGGTGGAAGTCTGCACAGTGGCCATGCTCCTGAGAGAAAGAAACAGCAAGAGGGAAGGGAGACATGCAATTCAAACATAAAAGTCATTTTGTGTAAGGCCTGAATCCTAACTTGAGAGGTGTTTGCATGCCTTGATCTCAATGGAAAACGTGCAGCAACATTTCAATTACGTCTGTGAATACAAATTCTAAAAGGGTAGTGAACGAGCGTGTATTCTTAATCTGCAGTATAGAATAGTTCCGAAAGGGAGGTATTAGTTCTTACATCCAGAAGCCTGGTCCATTCCAAGCAGTGGTCCACAGAGTTCCACAGGCACACTTGCCTGTCCTGGGCACAGGTGAGGAACAGGTCCTTGAAGGGGTGAGAGGCCAGCCCCCACAGCTCGTCTGTGTGACCCTAAGGGCGATAGGTCAGAGGTTGGAAAATAATGTGGATGTGGATATGTAGTCACACACTGAGTAGTTAACACTACTTGCCGAGTAGTTAACACACATTCTGTCTATTCTGTATGTTGCCCACGTTACTGTACGTGAGAATCAAAATCCACAGTACCATGTTCCAACCAACTAAGCCATTGGAAACACACCACCACAAGCTCTAATGACCTCCTTCACACGGGAGTAGTGTGCCTCAAAGAGGGGCAGACGAGGGGAGAAGGCGGTGGGCTCAGTTGGGTGCCCTCAAAAAGAGGGGATAAATATCTCTGCCAGCCTGTTTATACACAGTTCAAATCACTGGAAAATGTATGCCAAGTTTTACAACGCAGCTCTCTGGAAAATAGCAGCGTCTCAATCGCTCTCCTTTCCTCACAGAGAATAAACTATTGGGAAAGCAGCTAGTGAGGGGGGCTGACACTGGCATCCCTACAACAGAGCTGTCATAGCAGGGCCCTGCAGTCCTCAGGTGGCTTTAGTTCTCACACCCTGGACGTTTTACACACCTGGAATATGTAGTGCTGGCAGTCAGCTAGTCAGCAGTGAGAGAACGATAAGAAAGAAAGCGAGAGAGATAGAAACCGAAAGAGAGAGAAATATAAAGAGAGAAATATAAACTTTCCTCACCTGGACTTCCACCTGGAAGCCGTCATTAAACGTCCCCCTCAGGATGAAGTTACGTGAAGTGCCCACCAAAAGCTGCTCGCCCTTGCCCTCAGCCACAGCACGAATGGTTCCATATTGATCAGGGACCTGCAGTGGAACAGATACATTGAGATGTACGTTTATATTCATCATATTGAACATATGTACGTTTACAGTGAGGGAAAAAAGTATTTGATCCCCTGCTGATTTTGTACGTTTGCCCACTGACAAATAAATGATCAGTCTATAATTTTAAATGGTAGGTTTATTTGAACAGTGAGAGACAGAATAACGTCCAAAAAATCCAAAAAAAACGCATGTGAAAAATGTTATAAATTGATTTGCATTTTAATGAGGGAAATAAGTATTTGACCCCCTCTCAATCAGACAGATTTCTGGCTCCCAGCTGTCTTTTATACAGGTAACGAGCTGAGATTAGGAGGACACTCTTAAAGGGAGTGCTCCTAATCTCAGCTTGTTACCTGTATCAAATACACCTGTCCACAGAAGCAATCAATCAGATTCCAAACTCTCCACCATGGCCAAGACCAAAGAGCTCTCCAAGGATGTCGGGGACAAGATTGTAGACCTACACAAGGCTGGAATGGGCTACAAGACCATCGGCAAGCAGCTTGGTGAGAAGGTGACAACAGTTGGTGCGATTATTCGCAAATGGAAGAAACACAAAAGAACTGTCAATCTTCCTCGGCCTGGGGCTCCATGCAAGATCTCACCTTGTGGAGTTGCAATGATCATGAAAACGGCGAGGAATCAGCTCAGAACTACACGGGAGGATCTTGTCAATGATCTCAAGGCAGCTGGGACCATAGTCACCAAGAAAACTATTGGTAACACACTACGCCGCGAAGGACTGAAATCCTGCAGCGCCCGCTAGGTCCCCTGCTCAAGAAAGCACATATACATGCCCGTCTGAAGTTTGAATCATTCAGATGTTCATTGGCAGAGGACAACTGGGTGAAAGTGTTGTGGTCAGATGAGACCAAAATGGAGGTCTTTGGCATCAACTCAACTCGCCGTGTTTGGAGGAGGAGGAATGCTGCCTATGACCCCAAGAACACCATCCCCACCGTCAAACATGGAGGTGGAAACATTATGCTTTTGGGGTGTTTTTCTGCTAAGGGGACAGGACAACTTCACCGCATCAAAGGGACGATGGACGGGGCCATGTACTGTAAAATCTTGGGTGAGAACCTCCTTCCCTCAGCCAGGGCATTGAACATGGGTCGTGGATGGGTATTCCAGCATGACAATGACCCAAAACACACGGCCAAGGCAAGAAAAGAGTGGCTCAAGAAGAAGCACATTAAGGTCCTGGAGTGGCCTAGCCAGTCTCCAGACCTTAATCCCATAGAAAATCTGTGGAGGGAGCTGAAGGTTCAAGTTGCCAAATGTCAGCCTCGAAACCTTAATGACTTGGAGAAGATTTGCAAAGAGGAGTGGGACAAAATCCCTCCTGAGATGTGTGCAAACCTGGTGGCCAACTACAAGAAACGTCTGACCTCTGATTGCCAACAAGGGTTTTGCCACCAAGTACTAAGTCATGTTTTGCAGAGGGGTCAAATACTTATTTCCCTCATTAAAATGCAAATCAATTTATAACATTTTTCACATGCGTTTTTCTGGATTTTTTTGTTGTTATTCTGTCTCTCACTGTTCAAATAAACCTACCATTAAAATTATAGACTGATCATTTCTTTGTCAGTGGGCAAACGTACAAAATCAGCAGGGGATCAAATACTTTTTTCCCTCACTGTATNGGACAACTTCACCGCATCAAAGGGACGATGGACGGGGCCATGTACCGTCAAATCTTGGGTGAGAACCTCCTTCCCTCAGCCAGGGCATTGAAAATGGGTCGTGGATGGGTATTCCAGCATGACAATGACCCAAAACACACGGCCAAGGCAACAAAGGAGTGGCTCAAGAAGAAGCACATTAAGGTCCTGGAGTGGCCTAGCCAGTCTCCAGACCTTAATCCCATAGAAAATCTGTGGAGGGAGCTGAAGGTTCGAGTTGCCAAACGTCAGCCTCGAAACCTTAATGACTTGGAGAAGATCTGCAAAGAGGAGTGGGACAAAATCCCTCCTGAGATGTGTGCAAACCTGGTGGCCAACTACAAGAAACGTCTGACCTCTGATTGCCAACAAGGGTTTTGCCACCAAGTACTAAGTCATGTTTTGCAGAGGGGTCAAATACTTATTTCCCTCATTAAAATGCAAATCAATTTATAACATTTTTCACATGCGTTTTTCTGGATTTTTTTGTTGTTATTCTGTCTCTCACTGTTCAAATAAACCTACCATTAAAATTATAGAGTCATCATTTCTTTGTCAGTGGGCAAATGTACAAAATCAGCAGGGGATCAAATACTTTTTTCTCCTCACTGTATATGTTTGTGCATAAATCATGGTGCATTGGTGTGGAATGTGTCTGTGTTGTATTCTGTATGGCTGTGACTGCACCTCTATGTCCCTCTCTGGGTTGAGGTCGTGGTCCCACAGGATGATCTTGTGGTCCTTGCCCCCTCCGGTCAGGAGGGTCCCATTCCTCATCTGACACAGAGTGAACACACTACCATCATGGGCCTTGATCTGACGACTGATCTGGTACGCACCTACGGGGGGGAGGGGAAGGAACAGACAGACAGAGACAGAGAAGTCAAATTGCCCAGAAGGAAAGAGGAGGGAGAGGAATGAGAGAGGCTGTAAAACAGCTCACAGCAGAGATTTCTGGGAACAGGATACCACAAATACTTGACATTCGTTAATGTGGTTTATACGCCACACTACAGGCCAGCTCTTGTTGTTTTCTCAGGGGAGCATTTGAGGGGGGAAGTGAATGAGAGTATGTGTGTGCGTGTGTGGTTAAGAAGATAGCTGTGGAAGGCATGTTCGAATGAGTGCGAGCATGCACGTCTGTGCGAGCGTGTGTGTCTGGGGTTGATGTGTCGGCATTCTCCACATTCTGATTATCACTCCTCCTGTTACAATACTACATTCTCTGCTAATAACAGACAGATACACAGCGAGGGAGGCCCATTCCTCAAGGCTAGTTACACTGAACCTGAGGCAGTGGAATTCTCAATGGGGGTAACATTGAGTGGCAGAGGGAGGGTGTGTGTAGAATTAATGTGCATCAGATAGTGTTTGTCGGTTTCTGTATTGCTTCTGCTCCCCCACATTGGCATGACCTTCATCCCTGCAGAGCTCAGACAGATGTGGACCCACACACGCACTCAAGTATTCACACACACGCAACCTCAAGCATGTGCACACACACACACACATACTGTACACACATCACAGGAGCCTGCTGAGGGGAGAACGGCTCATAATAACAGCCGGAACGGCGCAAATGGAATGGGATCAAACACAAACTATGTGTTTGATCCATTTGATACCATTCCACTGATTCCGCTCCAGCCGTTACCACGAGCCCGTCCTCCCCAATTAAGGTGACACCAAGTTCCTGTGAGACAAGTGCATTCCCACCATCTAACCACCGGGACGTGCAGGTAAATAAAAAGAGATGAACTGTTTTTATCCATGGCGCCTGGCCCTAGCCCTGCTCATCCAGTTCCTCTGCATGCCACAACCAAAACCATTACTGCTCCAACCCCCAACACCCTCCGTCCCCCAGGCACTCTGGCCTGCCAACACTCACACACACTCCCCCCCACTTTTCTTTTTCCTTCTGTGCCTCTCCTTCAAGGCTGTTTTCTTTTCACCAGTCTCAAACCACCTCTTCCAGTTGCTCTCCTCTGTGTCTGAGACTCACTGGGAAGGTGAACTACTAGTCATGTGGGCATGTACGATATGGTCAGACGGCTTTACCAAAGTGACTAAGTTTAAAACAAATATTCAGTAGGCTTTACATGGCTTGCGAGGGAATCAAACCCGCAATCCTGGTGTTGCAAAGCATCGCGCTCCAACCAACTGTGCCATCAGTACTGTAGCACTATACGGCTGGGTGTAGGGACTGCGTGTGAGGTTTAAAGTACATTGTAAGGTATATGAGGTATTATGTGATAGTGTACCTTTGGATCCCTTTCCCTGGGGCTGGCTCCACTAGGTCGAGGGGTCCGTTTGTGAAGTTCAAGGTACAGTGTAAGCTAGAAGGTGTACAAGGTTTATAGTGTACCTTTGGGTCCTTTCCCTGGGGCCGGCTCCACTGTGCTCCTGCTCCATATCAACATGACGCCTCCAGAGTCTCCAGTCAGGATGTCCCCGTTGTTGAGGAAGGCCAGACACTGAACAAACTTGGGCTTCTCGTATTTCTGAAACGGGACAAGGAGAGACTGAGAATGAAATGTCTTTGTAATAATTGTCGTCTATGTGTTTAGGCAGACTAGAGAAAGAAACTGTATACATGTATGGGTAAAGGTATACTATGAAAGGAATACATTATATTCTAACTTCACATTGTTATTTAAGGCACTTTCGGTGACACATAGGGGTGTGGCGAGTACTCGGACAAAACAAGTATCATAACAAATGGAGAATTTCCGAATACGAAAAAAGTCATGTTCAGCTCCCAGCACAATTGTGTGCAACAGCAGCCCGCAATTCGGGGCGGTTCTGCACGTGGTCATTCGGGCCCTGAATTGCGGGCTGCCGTTCCACCCTTTTCTCACAGCACGCATCTCTGTGTCACAATGTGAAGGGCTGTGCGCTCCAAATAACTAAATTGGCCAGTTGGGCTGTCTGTAAAGAAACGGGCAGGGTGTAGGTTGAACTTGCTGCCAGGATTAGATTATAACAAGCCCGGCTCCCCATCCCTCCCTCCCTCCCTCCCACACGGCTCTGTTTTCACTCGTCTCATGGCACAACTCCCCTTCTCTCTACAAACATATTGTGTGAATCAGAATCCGTAATTAGCTAGTCATTGTTGTTCTAGCTATCAATCTAGATAGTTATATTTTCTGTCGACGTTGCTGAGGCCATTTCATTGATTTTGTCTGTCTATGTGGCTTTGTAGTAGCCTACTTTGTCTGTCCGTCAATATTCCATTGCAGACATAGTCTTTGTCGTTATGTTGTGAGCTAAGCCCATATGTTTGCTTGCTATTATTTTTTATTCTCGCCCAGGCATTTTTACAGAGTGACAGATCATCTTGGCTCAAGCGGATCTTTAAGTAATCAAAGTAGTTTTTAAGAACAAGTGAAAATGTCCTCACCCCGAAGATGCCCTGCTTGCGTGCCAGCGAGGTGCCAGCCCAGGTCCAAAAGAAGATGTGTGACTTGCCACAGGTTACTATGGTGTTGGCATCAGTAGGGTGGAACTCCACCGCAAGCACCACCTCATTTGTAGACTAGAGGAGGTGAAACAGAGATCATATAGTCAAAAAGAAAATGCATTTCAGAACCAAATCAAATGCTTTACGTATTTTAGGCAGAATTGCACAGCATATAACACCTCAGGTTTCCCTGACCTTGATTTCAGCAATTTTGGATTTCTTCTGCCAGTCCCAGACAGTCAACATGTGGTCGTTACAATCATCAATCACCGCCAGGTGTGTACCTGAGTCCTGTAGGAGAAATACAGGGTATGTCATGTCAGTAAATCTTGTATGAAACGCAGATCCCATTGTCTGCAATTCAGTTAATATGGCATAACATAATAATAATAATATAATTCCAGTTTAGGCCTGCATATTTTGATAGGGAAATTTGTATGTTTAAGTAATGACTAAGAATATTCCACTCTGAAAATGTATGCAATAGGGTTAGGGTTATAAGAAAATAATCCAATTAATGTGTGTGTCTAGAAATGTAAAGAGACTAGAACATGGTGGTACTATCTTGCAATATAAGACGAGGGTATTTGACAGAACAAAGGAATCCTTGTGAAACCAAACTACAGAGAAGAGGCCTTTCCCATCCTCGGGAGGGGAGGCACGGTTAGAAACTGTCCAGTTTGAATTATGTTGCAGAAAGTGATAAGCCATGAATGTATACTGTGGAAAAGTACAGCTGCCTAAAGAGGGGTGGAGCTCATTTGTATGTAGCTCATTTGTATGTACAATATAAAAAGACTGTGTTCCCATTTTGAGATCAGAATTCTCGTCAGAATGTTTATTCATCATTGCAGCTGGTCCTCAGTCTGTTTCATTTTTCATCAAAGCTTTACAACCTTTGGGTTACAGACTAGAAGTTTATTAAAAAGTTCAGTTAGAACATTGAGAACAAAATTCTCGTGACAACTTGGTCCTTCGAGCCAGATCTCAATACCTGTTTCTGTCGTCCAAAGATAACACGCCAAATACCGTGCGCGGGCGGATAATTTATCCACAAGATCAAAGACCTTGGGGAGCTATTGCAGGCCGGTGTATACCTAAAAATGACAGAGACGGTGACGAGATCCAACCTACATTGCTTTTCCCAGCTGCAAGAACAAGGTCGGTAGTCTATATTAATTAATTTGGGGGGTATAATCTAAACTTGTATTAGACATTTATAATAACTTATAAAAAAGTTGTTTAAATGCTAGTATCGGTAAAGTAAAAACCGCTCAGATCAAGGAGGATATTTGAGTTTGGTATACCGTCTTCAGGAGTCTGTGTAGAGAAAGTCCACGAATAACTAGTATCTATACCTACGGGAGACAGCACTAGACATCGAATACGATCAGGATTTGGGTCCGCGAATGACTCAAGGTAGTTAAGGCCAATACCAATATAAACTATTTCTGATAGTGAGGCGGTCTGGGACCGTTAACCTCTTAAGGAGCAGCAAGGTGCGTTGGGGCGCTAGTGCCCCACTCCCGACACTACCAGGTGAAATGCAAGGCGCCAAATTCAAAATCCAAAAGTTGAATTATTAAACATGCACCAATATACAAGTGTTTCATACTCATCAAAAGCTCTGTTTCTTGGCAATATCACAGCGTTGTCAGATTTCAAAAAAGCTTTACGGCGAAAGCACCACATTTGATTGTTTGAGGGTAGCACCTTCACTATTTTTTCCATTACCATGAATTCATTAGCCTTCACGGTTCACACAAAACACATTTCACAGAGAAAACAAATCAATTACCTGTTGAAGAACTTCTGCTGATGGCTTCCCAAGTGTCCAACGAAGACAATCCATGGTTCTTTTGTTAGAAAAAGTAATGTATTATATCCATAAATCTCAGTTTGGTTCGCGCGTTTATATTCAGAAACTACAGCCTCCACTCCTCCATTGAAACGTGAAGAGAACTCGTTCAACTTATACCTATAAACTTGTCCAAGAACAATCAAACATCCTTTTTAATGTATCCTTAGGAACACTTTTATGTATATTTACTATAATAATTCAACCGGAATATAAACTGGGCGATAAGAACGGAAAAAAAACAAAGGACGAGCCTGGCGGGAGCGCGCGTTGTCTTGTATAGGACATCTGAGGGGACACTTCCTGATTCCTCTTCTTCTCTGCTCTAATGCATCTAATAAAAATCTGAACAGTGTCTCGAGACTGTTGACATCCAGAGGAAGCGATAGGTACTGCATTCATATGCCCTTATANGCCCCACTCCCGACACTACCAGGTGAAATGCAAGGCGCCAAATTCAAAATCCAAAAGTTGAATTATTAAACATGCACCAATATACAAGTGTTTCATACTCATCAAAAGCTCTGTTTCTTGGCAATATCACAGCGTTGTCAGATTTCAAAAAAGCTTTACGGCGAAAGCACCACATTTGATTGTTTGAGGGTAGCACCTTCACTATTTTTTCCATTACCATGAATTCATTAGCCTTCACGGTTCACACAAAACACATTTCACAGCGAAAACAAATCAATTACCTGTTGAAGAACTTCTGCTGATGGCTTCCCAAGTGTCCAACGAAGACAATCCATGGTTCTTTTGTTAGAAAAAGTAATGTATTATATCCATAAATCTCAGTTTGGTTCGCGCGTTTATATTCAGAAACTACAGCCTCCACTCCTCCATTGAAACGTGAAGAGAACTCGTTCAACTTATACCTATAAACTTGTCCAAGAACAATCAAACATCCTTTTTAATGTATCCTTAGGAAGACATTTATGTATATTTACTATAATAATTCAACCGGAATATAAACTGGGCGATAAGAACGGGAAAAAAACAAAGGACGAGCCTGACGGGAGCGCGCGTTGTCTTGTATAGGACATCTGAGGGAACACTTCCTGATTCCTCTTCTTCTCTGCTCTAAAGCATCTAATAAAAATCTGAACAGTGTCTTGAGACTGACATCCAGAGGAAGCGATAGGTACTGCATTCATATGCCCTTATAAGGGCATTTTCATAAGGGAGGGGTTCCAAATGAGGCACTCTGTCAAAACCACTTTTTCCAGGACAGAAATTCCTTGGGGTTTTGCCTGCCATATCCGTTCTGTTTTACTCACAGACAAATGGTATCACTTTTAGAAAATTCAGAGTGTTTCCTATCCAATGGTACTAAACATGTGCATATCCTATTTTCTGGGCCTGAATGGGAGGCATTTTACTTTGGGCACGCCAGGCTCTCCAAAACAGTCACCTCGTGCGCTACTCCCTAAGAAGTTAAGAGATATCAGCAGAAAAATAACCATTGGCATGTGAGATAGAAATATTAATCAGTCGAGAGTCATAAGGAACGGTATAATAATTGCATAAATTCTTTAACCCGTATACGTGTGAGACCTAATATCTATCAAAAGTCATAACAGTGATTATTCAAGGTTCCTAGTAGAGAACAACGTGAAGGATTATCTAACATGGGAAGTAAATCCTCAAAAGAGGTTCCCGAACTTACGGGAGAGGAGAGATATTACGGTCCAAGGTGGAGAAAGAGGTATGGATTTGAGGGGCGTTTAGACGTAGACAAATTAGAGAATAAAACAGATATACAAGGTATGTGGAGATAGGGTAGGAATACAGCAAGTGGAAGGGCTTGATGCAACTAGGGTGTGGCTCTTAGAAGCCCGAAAAAGAGTTGAGGGTAGGAAAGATAAAAAGGAAGTCGATAAGAAGATAGAGCCAAGTCAGACATGGACAGTACCGGTCAGGTTGCCAGTTCCCTCGGCACCCCCGACACAGGCAGGAAAGAGAGAGAATTCCGGGAACAAAGGTTGCACCAGTGTATGAGAGAGAGGAGGGGCGAAGTGCTACAATTGTCGGAAGTCAGGGCACTTCGCCAGGGAGTGTAAGGCAGCATGTACCCACTGTGGAAGAAAGGGTCATAATAATCACGATTGCGCTAAGAAAGGAAAGGGGAAGACAAACTCAGCTCAGAAAGAGAAGGGAGAAGCAAGTACAGTATGTATGTTAATTAAGGGAGACATAGATGACCATGTATTAGAAACCTAGGAGCAGATATCATAAATTCCTTCATCTGAAAAATTTACTACATTTGCGACAGGAAAAAGTATTATATTTAGAAATGGTTAACAGAAATAATCTACAGTAAAACAGCTATTAAATGTGTTGATTGTTCATCAGTATGTTTAATATAATGAATGGGGGTAGTAATGTATAACTAAAGCATGGAAAGGCCTGGCCATTTCTGTTTGATTTTAACATATGGTTTAACACACACACACACACACACAGACAATCTATGCGATTGCGGAGGTCTCACTGAAGTGTGGGATTTAATTTGTATAGAAATGTTTTGCAAAGTATTTAAGTGGTTTCTGAAGGACAGGGAATGAAAGGGAGAGGAAACATTTTAATGGTGTCGAAAGCCCTGAATATTGAAACAATTCCTAATGAAGAATGATCAACTTCATTATGAATTAAAAAGTCAGGGGGATTTCATTTTAACATTTGTGAGAAACACCATTCTCTATCCAAATTGTACTATTACTTTAGGAGATTATTATTATCTCTTTAGGAAATTATAAAGATATTCTTTGGGAAATATACAAATGCCTTATTCAGTCTGCATATAGAAGGAAAAGAGACCGTTCCCACAGCCCAGTGGATAGTCCACCTCGGGGAGGAAGGAGACAGTACCCTGCCATAGCTGATCAGGCTTGGGCAGATAACCATGATGATGAAGTGGTAATAGTCAGACAGAGAAAGGCTCCCCCATCTTATGCCGAGCCCAAGGGTGACCTTGATGGTTTGGGAGTAATAGGAGGAAGAGCGAGAGCGGGAGCAGAGAGCCAGGTGAGCCACATAAAGAAAAGGGAAGAAAGAAGGAATATGGTAGGGCTTACCGAAAGTTTTAAGCTGAACACAGGTGAGCTAGAACAGTGGTTCCCAACCTTTTTCCTTGGGGCCCCCCCTATGTACATATTTAACAATCNACACACACACACAAGGTATATAGTAACTAAATTTAGTTTTAAGTTTTTAATGACATTTTATTACATGAATACACAGGAAATGTTCCTTCCAACTTCAAATGTTTCCTTTTAGCCTAATATTTTCATTTTTACACAACTAGTAAAACGCAGTTGTTTCTTTTTTTTCCGGATTTTGTGTATAAACATAGAATACTGAATGTTATGAACGTAATGTTAAATATGAACAGTAGAATGCTGTATGTACTTACATGCATGCATGCACAGATCCTTATTTTTTACAAGGCTAATCATAACGTCAGCGTAAACACATAACACTAATGTCCACCTTGGGCTTGCATGCCTTTGACTAGTGATGGAATGTCAGGTGTAATGCCAGTGACAGCTGTGGACTTCCAGTCTGTTGCGTGACTTTGTTTTTATAGCCACAAGGGCACTGACCTGTAGTTGTTGTTGGTAAATTGGTAGACATAAGTATGTCCCGTTTCAACTCATCTCCGTCCACATACTGTACATATACGATAAGCACAGACTCTCCCGCTACTGTGGTCGTTTCATCCAGCTGTATAGCAAATTGGACTTCTCTAAGCTTTTCATGCAACTGTTTTTTGCAGTTTTGAAATTTGTATGTTTAAGTAATGACTAAGAATATTCCACTCTGAAAATGTATGCAATAAGGTTAGGGTTATAAGAAAATAATCCAATTAATGTGTGTGTCTAGAAATGTAAAGAGACTAGAACATGGTGGTACTATCTTGCAATGTAAGACGAGGGTATTTGAGAGAACAAAGAAATCCTTGTGAAACCAAACTACAGAGAAGAAGCCTTTCCCATCCTCGGGAGGGGAGGCACGGTTAGAAACTGTCCAGTTTGAATTATGTTGCAGAAAGTGATAAGCCATGAATGTATACTGTGGAAAAGTACAACTGCCTAAAGAGGGGTGGAGCTCATTTGTATGTAGCTCATTTGTATGTACAATATAAAAAGACTGTGTTCCCATTTTGAGATCAGAATTCTCATGAATAAACATTCTGACCATTGCAGCTGGTCCTCAGTCTGTTTCATTTTTCATCAAAGCTTTACAGCCTTTGGGTTACAGACTGAGTAGTTTATTAAAAAGTTCAGTTAGAACATTGAGAACAAAATCCTTGTGACATATTCACAGCTACATACTGTATGTTGGTGAGAGGGTACGGAAATCTAAAGATGAATACATATGTTGCAAAATGGACATAAAGCAAGCAGGACTAAACAATACTCTTCAAAGTGGTTAGCCATTGAGTAGATTTGGCATAATGATATCAACAACAGCATAAGACAACCTTCATTCAAGTGTTACCACTATTTGACAGGGAAAATCCACTGCTTAGTTAGACCTTTGATCACATAAGGGGATAATGAATCACTTAGAATGCATGCTTGTGTGGGAGAGTAATTGTGTTTGTTTGTATGGAAATGGGTCACGGTGTGATTGTCGGTTCGCGTGTGAAGGGAGCCAGACAGTTAGCACATTCCGGAACACAGCTTTAACTGAGGACAGAGAGAGAATAGGAACCGTCAACTACTACCGATTAGAGAACCTATGATGTATTCAAGACCACAATAACACCAGTCTGACCCACTAGCCTGATCATGAAAGGGCCCAGTCCAGAAGCACACAGCACCTAGAACCCCAGAAATGAGTAGAACCTCTAATCTAGATCTACTGGCTGTGATGTGAGTGTGTGATCTATCAGATGCGTGTGATGTGTACCCTTCCCAGTCAGAATGGGGTTTCATTTAATGTGACTACACCAGTTCCCACAATTCTCATAATGACTAACACGTCCTGGATTATACCATTAGAGGTTCTACGGGTACCCACCGCTTTGGAGAAGGCCAGGGAGCCCACCCCTCTCTCAAAGGTGCCCAAGCCGATGACCTGCAGGGTGGACAGGCTCACCGAGTCCCACACCCTCACGTGGGGCTGCAGTGGCTAAAGAGGGAGAAGAGGAGATACACATGATTTAACAAGCTATCACTGTAGCCAAACTCCGACACTACGGCTGCATTTACAGTATACTTTCTTATAGCATCCTTTCCTTGTTTCCTTCCCTTCACAATCACTGGTAGATGAGGAGGAGAAGAGAACAAACATTTTTGTCGATCAAAGGACTGGACAGATTTCCACCCAATTGCTTTTCATCTATCATATCCTCTAAGATCAGTGGCCATGAAGGAATGGGGGAAAAGGTGAGGCAAGGAAGCCATTTTAAAGACTTGAGAAAGCCTTGAACAAGTAGTCAGTGAGTGAGTTGTGCAGGATCAGGCTGGCTGACAAGTAGGATACTCTTCTACAAACATCACACATGCGGGACATTTACAGGATGGCAACAACTGCCCTAGTTAAACCAGGAACGCACAATCCCTCCATCAGTGCTCAGACTGTCTGCAATAGGCTGAGAGTGGCTGGACTGAGGGCTTGTAGGCCTGTTGTAAGGCGGGTCCTCACCAGACATCACCGGCAGCAACATTGCCTATGGGCACAAACCCACCGTCACTGGACCAGACAGGACTGTTGTTCCAGGAAGGTTAGAGCCAGTTTGGCATGTTTAGACCCAGAGAGCTTAAATATAATTAGTTGCATGAGCGCACTGATTATTGGTATGCTTGAGTAAATATGGAGCACCTGTGTCTGCCTGTCAAAGACGTGAGTGAGCCTGATTGTGCAACGCGAGCATAAATACTATAACTGTACACAAGAGACCTAGTGCAAACAAGGATTATGCTGTTCAACATAACCACAGGTGTCTCTCCGTATTCGGTGGTCTGGAATAAGACTAGTAAACTCCCTTGGAAAAACCCATGGTGTTACATAGGTGACATTTGAGCCCTGTGACTTGCCCATTGTGTGTGTGTGTGTGTGTGTGTGTGAATGATAGGAGTGAAAACAACATCTGTGCTCCTAAATCCAGATGAACAAACATGAAATGTACATGAACAAAGAAATATCACACATCTGAACATACCATTAAAGGATTTAGCTAGCAGGAAGTCAGGGGGTTAGTAATGGGTAAGGTGGTGGGACTGTGACTCACCCGCCCGTCCTTGTCCACTCCCGCAATCTGTCCCGTGGCAATGCGGATCTTATCGGGGTGAACGGCAAGGCTAGTGAGTTAAACAGAGAGAGAGACAGAGAGTGAGAGAGCAAGAGCAAATCAGACAGATAGAATGAGAGACAAAACATGAATAGATTGTCAAACCAATGAAATGTCAGAAACTACCTCCCTATTGAAAACCCCTACAGTCAGAAACAATCCGTTGTAATGAGAGGAGTATGTCAGGTGTAAAAGGAAGTTGAGAGGGAACTGCTAGACTGAGCTGACCCGTTTGCCTGTCTGGCCCACAGCCTGATGGGAGGAAGTGAGGCTTTTCGTTTCAAACAAAGACAGTTCTGAGTCAGGGTTCTGCCGTCACAATAACTAATTTGACTCTTCCACTTCTCTACCACCCGGACAGAAGACATTTATATCTCATTTGCATAGTCTTCACTACCCGATTCTACACAACCAAGGCTGACCAATACTCCCAGGCTGACAAAAAACATAATTGAGAACAGGATACCAGCTCACCATTTGACACAGTCAGTGTGGCCAAGGTAGTGGCGCTGTGTTCTCTCCTCATAGTTGAAGAGCACGACCACAGAGGCTATGAAGTATACACTCTCCCCTGTAGGGAGCAGGTACACGTTGGCTCTGCAGTCTCTCCCCCTGTAGCCATACCTGACATAAGGACTCAAGGAACCACAACACTATTCTCCTTTCCATCATCTGCAACGTGAAAACAACTGGACAGGTGAAAGTGAAGGCCTATAAGGCCTCCACCATTTTGCTTCGACATCTTTTTAAGCTCAGAGACCCACAGACAGACAAGAGAGAGAGACCGAGGTCAGGGACACACGGAGTAACAGAGTGTTTGGGACGAGGCCCTGCTAAGAAGAAAGGATACACCCACTCAAGTTTGAGTTTCTCTGGAGGCAGCTCTGTGCGCACGTCCTCATAGTTCTCTACATCCGCGGGGATGAACATAGTGATAGGGCGACCTCGCATGAACATCTTGATGTAGTCTCCCTCTGCGAAGGAGACAGACAAAACATATTATATTTTTTTGTTTTGCTAGCTGTATGACGATTGCCATTTTGACTTGCTATATAGAGAGGAATTCTGGAAACACTAAACCCATGCTTTTGCAAACACAATCAACATACAGTATTAGCACAGGTATAAGTATAAGCAGGTATAAGTACTTTCAAATACTATTTGAAAGTATTCAGGCAGGCTAGAGCAAACACTCAAAGAAGCATTTGAACCCAGGCCTGAGTAGTGGTGGCTCATGTTTGACCCCAACAGAAAACCCTGTTACGGTAAAGCATTAAAAATGACTGTGGTCAGAAAAATACCTCTTGTTTAATAAAGGATATTATAGAGAGTCATGAGTCAGAGAGCGTAAGTGAGAGTGCATGACATGACTTTAGTCCACGAACCGAAAGATATCTGCAGCCTGACTGCTCAACACCGTCCGTACAGTCACACACAACCACCTAGTGTGAGAACACTTTTTTTTTTTTTTTTTACATAAAAACCTACAAAAGCCTTCAGTTAGTGTGCTGCACGTGCTTTCCACTCATCCAGGGATGAGATACTGCATAGACAGACAGAGATTGATATACAGATAGACGGCGAGTCAGACAGAGAGAAGCGTTGGGTGCCGTGCAGTGGCGCAAAGCAGTGAGTCAGCAACCCCAAGCTGAAATAAGAAAACGTGATAGGGGGACAGAAAAG
>QNTS01000075.1:122505-166581 GCA_003317085.1 Hucho hucho | reverse complement strand
AGAGAGAAAGAAAGAGAGAGAGAAAGAAAGAGAGAGAGAGCAGAGGGAAACAAGAGATTCTGTCTGTGTTTGACATGATGAAGGGAATATCCGAGATAGATAGATAAGCCAAAAAGCAGAGAGGGTTGGCAAGCGCTCGTCCCAAGGCTGGTAGCTCTCCTCGCTATCTGACAACTTACCTGCTTGGCTGTTTTTCTCGCGGGTTGACATTTTGGCTGGTCATGGGACAGAAACAATGTCACTCACACACACACACACAATGATAGTACACAGGGGAGAAGAGGTAGAATGATCTGAAGACATCAACGATGACTAGATGGGTCTACACCATAGGATGAAGGACTATGTTGAAGGAATGGAGATATGTTTGGAAGGAACAACAAGACGC
This sequence comes from Hucho hucho, assembly GCA_003317085.1. Lineage (NCBI taxonomy): Eukaryota > Metazoa > Chordata > Actinopteri > Salmoniformes > Salmonidae > Hucho > Hucho hucho. The sequence goes on along the minus strand of QNTS01000075.1, from coordinate 166,193 downwards.
TAGGCTTTGAAATACAGCTCTTCTCTTACCTAAAGGTACTCTCAAACTTACACAGCACAACGTTTTCATAAGCCCAATGAGAGCACACTTTCTGTTACATTGTATCATATTGTACATCTTAATTAATAAATGCTCTGGTTGTAAACAGATTGTGTGGGTATACCACAGTACATAGCACTAGTGGTTCCATTACGTGGTGGTGGATGACATACTTAGAAAAGAGAGTATATTCACCTTGGCTGATCACTGGGTCTTTATGCCTGGACGAGAATGGAGAAATAACAATAAGGTCAGACTGACTTGAGACTACATAACAAGTGAAGGTTATCTAACAGCTGGGACAATGTAACAGCATTCTCTATTAGGGAGGGACAATGGATGAACACTATATAGGGAATTAAGGGGTGATTCTTGGATGATAGTGCAACATCTGAAAGGTACTCTCAAGCTAATGACTACGCCCATAAACGAATGCAGGCCAGTCTCCCCTCTTAGTACAAAACATAGACCGGAATTCAATTATTGTGTATCACTGTATTTGCATTACACTTTCACACATATGTTTATATCAGATTTGTGAAGCGTGTCCCATCAGCCACTCACTTGTCTGCGTTCTTCACCACCTTGGCCAGCAGTTTGGAGGTGGACGCAGCCTTCACCAGCTTGTTCCTGCTCTCCTCGCCACTCTCCCACGTACTACTCTGGGAACGCTCCATTCCAGTGCCCCGCTTCGCACTGTGACCCCTACACACACACACACACACACACACACACACACGTACAGAGTGCACACAAAAAAGAAACAGTTTGTTTTATACCACAGAGACGGATAGAGAGGGGAAGAGAGAAAGACAGTTGGCTAGACAGAAAGAAAGCTGGAGTATGGATGAGTGCCATGGTGATAATGGAGATTTGTTTGAATTTGTTCAATTAGTTCAACTGTAAAAAGTGCATTAAAGTGTGCAACTGTGAACCGCATTAGTTTTTTTGCAGTTTTATGCCACATACATTCAAACGTATGGCCCAGAGCTTGAACTTGACCAGGCCACCAAGTGACCTGACAAGGAAAAACTCTGTAGCTTTAATGCACTTCATTAAAATTGAATTATTTCACTCATGGTACGCCTCTTTTTTGGGTTAATCTGGACCTGAAACAGACGTGCACAAATGCAGAGATACAGTGCCTCAAAGAGGTACCCAGGTGAGTAGCAGGCAACCCTCAGGGGTAGAATCCATACCCGCTGCTGTAGCCGGGCACACAGGGGAAAGCCCCACCCAGTCACAGGTTAGTACACACGGGCTGGCTGAACAAGTCAACCGCCAGGCTTCAGCAGACAGAGGAGGTCAGTGAGTTTGGCTATAAGAATCACACTGCAAGTAAAGTGAAGAATGGAAGGTTTGGAGAATGGCTAGAGCAGAGAGAGAACAGCGAGAGAGAGAAGGGATTGTGAGAGAAAGAGCGGGAGCGTGAAGAATACCACTCCTCGTGCGAAGCTGTGAGGAGGGCAAGGGGTTAACGTAACGTTTTTTTTGGATCACTTCTGCAAGGTGTTTGTTCTACCTCCAGGGGGCCAAAGTGACACTGAGGGGCAGATAGGACTGGGGCTGAATGTTGGGGGAGGGGTGGTGGTTCAACGATGTTACACTGCTACATTTACAGAGTCTGTACTCTCACCTTATCTATTGTATGGTGAGGGAGAGACAGGGACAGGAAGGGAAAGACATCCAGACATCCTCTGCTTATTCTAACTGCCTGCATGGAATTTGGCGGGAAAATAACAACCTAGCCTGAACAGAATTTCCCCATAACCCTACTACACGCACGCACGCAGTACTGGTACAGTATCATTGCTCTATAGCAGATACGTAATGTACACTGAGTGTACAAAACATTAAGAACACCTGCTCTGTCCATGACACAAGACGGACCAGGTGAATGCTATGATCCCTTATTGATGTCACTTGCTAAATCCACTTCAATCAGAGTAGATGAAGGGCAGGGGACAGGTTAAAGAAAGATATTTAAGCCTTAAGACAATTGAAACATGCGTTGTGTACGTTTGTACGTCTTACCCACAAACAGGGTATGGTAGTAGGAGCCAGGCACACCAGTTTGAGTGTGTGAAGATCGGCAATGCTGCAGGGTTTTTTACACTCAACAGTTTCCTGTGTGTATCAAGAATGGTCCACCACCCAAAGGACATCCAGCCAACTTGACGCAACTGCGGGAAGCATTGGAGTCAACATGGGCCAGAATACCTGTGGAACACTTTCGAAACCTTGTAGAGTCCATGCCCTGACGAATTGAGGCTGTTCTGAGGGCAAAAGGGAAGGTGTTCTTAATGTTTTGCACACTCAGTGCGTCTGTTGGTTAAAAGCCCTGAATGGTACACTCACTTCATCAAAAATATGAATAGAAGCCCACTTGATACTTCCAATCCAACCAGAGGATTGAATTGCATGGGAAAGGACCATTTAAGAGGTAAAAATCACCCTATGATCCTCATCCCCAGAAAGAGCCCTGACTGTGCACTGTGCTGCTTTGAAGCCTGGCCCATTTCATATCGGGTGGACACGCACAATTGCTAACGGATGAGTTTTCCGGCTAACGTTCTTGGCACGGCAGCGGCCCTAAATAATGACCTGTCACTTGCCCAGTCTAATAGGCAGGGATGGGTTCACGGGTGCTCTTTGTAAAACTTAATTGGTTCTCATTGTTTCTGAGAATCATTTATATTGATCTGTGTTATGGGTAATGAGTGTGAAGGCAGTGCTTTGATTAGTGAGAGCAGTCGGTCTGGGGCTGGAGTGTGTGTGTGTGTGTTGGCGTGTGTGTGGGAGTCTAGGGCTGGTGTGTGTGTGTGTATGCATCCGAGTGTGTATCCTGAATGGTACGAAGCACAGCTAGTACATGCCAGATAGGGCCTCTCCTATTCCTAATGGTGAGAGGGCTCAAAGCTGCAGTGACTGTGTCTGTACGGGGAAAGATAGCTGAAAGTACAGGTGAGAGATGGAGAAAGAGAGAATAGGTTAATAACCAAAATGGGTTCAAATGAAAGTGGTCTAAAGAAGCATGCCAACCAGCCAAAGGTAAGCTAAAGTCAGGAGCATTCAGAGTGTCGGAGGGCATTGCGTTGGTAAGGTGGGGGGGGGGCATCGACAATCAAAGTGGGCATCTTAGGAACCTTTTGGCTGGGGAGGTGCCCTTGCTCTCCGGGGCCTGCCTTTGGGTCTGAGGGGGGTGAGGTGAGGGGGGGTGGCTGGAGATGGAGGGGGATGGAGAGGGCTGTACGGGGCTGGCAGAGGAGGGTTTATCGTTAGCCTGGTTGGGCTGGGAGGGCCCCTCCTCCTTCTCCTTGATGCCCTCCATCTGAGGCTTGTCCTTTTTCCTCTCCGCTGTCTGACCGCTGTGGAGACAACCAGGGGGTCAACCAGAGGATAACCAAACAGCGGAACACAGCCAGTGGAGACATGGGTACAAGGGGACACAAACAGATGGAACATATATAGGAGGACCAAAAATAACGGTACACCAGGACACCATTGACGGTAAAATTATCCTAGATCTGGGCAACGTCTACCCACAGCCTTCACTACTGAGAGACCTGCAAAGCCCCCACTTCCTCCATAGGCAGTGAATAGCTGAGTCAGTGTATTTGATTCATATCTAGTTACTCATTGAGGACGTGCTCAGCAATGCTTAGCCGTAGGCTTAGCTACATGCTGTGACAGGTTCTCCATCACAACGTCATTGTCCTGAAAGAACCAGGGAAGTGTATAGGCTTTATTCTGCTGAATCACTGCATGCTGCAAGGGAGAAAGTTAAACACGTGATCAACATTCAGCTGTTTATTTTCTGGGAGAAATTAATGCGGAGTTTCAAAGCAAAGAAATATCAATACAGACACTGCATCAATGGCTGCCCATCTGATACGAGCAGGTCTAGAGTTGTGCAATGACTGTTTTTGAATGGTGTGTGTGTGAGTGTGTTTGTGTGTGTGTGTGTAGTACAGTACCTCTTGGCTGCTGAAGAGAAGGTATCCTTCCTGGTGACGGAAACTGTGGAGCTGTCTCGGTCTCTGTGGCTGGGCTTGCGGCTGCTGGAGCTGCCGTTGGCGATGCAGGACATAGAGTAGGCCTCGCGCAGGGGAGTCTGGCCTACAATGGGCAGGAGAGAGCACAGTCAGAGGGGACAGTTAAACCTATGCAGTATATACAAGGAACTGGCCCTTTGAGGGATACAAAGAGGGAAATGAGGGATACAAAGTATATTGAAGGCAGGTGCTTCCACACAGGTGTGGTTCCTGAGACAATTAACCAATTAACCTTGCATCATGCTTAGGGTCATGTATAAAAATGCCCAGTTGCCCATTATTTTGGCTACCGAGGCTAGAAGAGATGTCAGTGACTTTGAAAGAGGGGTCCCAAAGGTGCATAGGGGGTTTAAATGATGTGTGTGTGTGTGTGTGTGTGTGTCTGTCTGTCTGTCTGTCTGTCTGTCTGTCTGTCTCTCTCTCTGTCACCAGATCTCAACCCAATTGAAGACTTATGGGAGATTCTGGAGCGGTGCCTGAAACAGTGTTTTCCACCACCATTAACAAAACACCAAATGATGGAATTTCTCGTGGAAGAATGGTGTCACATCCCTCTAATAGAGTTCCAGACACTTGTAGAATCTATGCCAAAGTGCATTTAAGTGGTTCAGGCGGCTCGTTGGCCCAACGTCCTATTAAGACACTTCATGTTGGGGGTTTCCTTTATTTTGGCTGTTACCTGTACATCAAGATACAATGGGAGGAAAGTTTATGTATAAGAGTGAGAGAGTGAGAGGAGAGTGAAAGGGAGTGAGTGAGTGAGTGAGAGATCGAGAAGGAGACATTGTCTACTAGGGCTGAACCCAATTAGTCGGCTGGTCGATAGGCTGTTGGTCGACCAAGATTTATTTTAGTCGAGCAGTAGCAAATAAACACACACACACACACTTTATTTTTTTTAATGGCACACGAGACGCCTGTCTGATTCACACCCATGTCAGTGAACTAATCCATTGCGGAGCCGCGGGGATGACACAGTCCAAGAAGGGGAGTCTGGCTAAAATGCACGTCTCTCTCCAGAATGTTCTCTCTCCCGCCAATTCGTGCACATTCATTGTGTGAATTGTTTGCCTTGATTGTTAGTGTATATCAATTCCCCATTACATACATCACCAGTAGTAGCCTACATTTACCGTTCATTACTATAATTTCTAATCTACAATGTCTGTTTGGTTATGGTCATTTCTGTACATCCATTCAATATATTATTATTTCAGTCTTTTACTGTTCTCATTGGCAGACATCGTTGTTTGCAGAGTGCACAACATATGCTAAGTTTTGATTTATTTCGTTCCAATCTTCTGTTTGGAGCACTACTGTCAATGTTGAGTAAGGACATGCACCTGATTACGCATAGAAATCGGCCTATAGGCTACCTGGCCTGCGCGCAAATGTAGGCATATAGCCTAAATGTGCCCATTTGGGGATCTGATTTTATTTCGACCACCACTAATGACCTGTGGAGCTTCTCAAAGTAATGTTTTATTCACCTCAAACAGAAGCAAACAAAGCCTGTTTTTACATCCATTGAGAATGACAATAGTTCCTCAATTGTATTTGAAAAATCTTTCTATCCCTCTCCCTTTTCGATAACCACTTGGCGTGAAAGGGAAAAATGTCATGCTCTGATCCAGTGGAAACGTCATAAAATTAGTATACCTGATGAGCTCTTATCCCTTGCGCTAAATAGCCTCCAGTTGTGTCTGTCCTGAGCTCACTGGAAACAAGGGCCCAGAATATGTTATACAATGTTACAAGTTTGCTAGTGTGACCCAAGTTGACAGTTGATACAATGTTTCAAGTTCATTGCAGACAGGCCATGCATAGGCAATGCGATTAATAGGATACTTTCTACCTGCAGACTGCAATGTTTTTATTTGTTGTAGGCTATTCTTATATAGTTGGCAATAGAAGTTACTGCTTAGGTTGGTATCATTTAGATTTGGATAAAAATTTTATTAACCACATGGCAATGATTTCAAGATACGAAGACGTTATTATAAATTAAATGAACCTGTTAGACAAAAATGTGCATATGAAAACCATAACAGGCATGCAGATTGGTAGAAATTGTAAGATAAATCGGCATTCCACTTAAGAAAGGTTGCCGACTCCTGGCGTAACCTATTACCGGCAACTTCAGTAGAGTAACTGTCCACAGAAGTATATAGGGATTAAAGGGAGGGGTAGTGGTTGAACAACAGAGTTTGAGATTGCTCAACAGACATGGTTTAAGACTCTAATCCGTAGGAGAACAAAGGAAGGATTAGGGAAGGCAGATGTAAAAAGCATATCAAAACATCCTTCCTCCCAATGAAGCTTCTATGACACTTCTGTAAAGGCACAGACACAACGGTAGCGTTTGCCAGCCGAGAACACTTGGTTCCTCTGAACAGAGTGGCAGACGTAATTTGCTAACCGATTCTACATGTAGAAACTACCAAAAAATGTCAGCAGTCAGACGCCCACTGACGGGTGGTCCCCAAAACACACCGAAGGAACGGCAGACAAACAGCTGACCGTCACTCGGTGAGACGTGATTTCTCTCTACGATGTGTGGGGGGCGGGGTTGTGTTTGGGGGCACGTGGCGTCCCAGCGGAAGCCTGATTCCGTGTCAGTGACACAAGGCCCAGTTTCACGGCCCATTACCCCCAAGCACAAACACACACAGCATGGTGGAGGTGGTGGCCTCCCTACCCCATCCACCAGCCCCCACCACCTCCCTCCTCTCACCAGTCTCCTCCCCTCTCCCTCAACATCTAGATAAGAGACAACTGGAGTGTATTTAGGGAGAGACTGGAAATGCTGGTTCACAAGGCCAGAGGGAGAGTCAATGAGTGGTCAACCAAAATCAATCCCACTCTAAAGACCTCTGAAAGTATCTAAAACCATGGTTTCACTTTGTTATTATGGGGTATTGTGTGAAAAAGAATCTATTTAATCCATTTTAAATTCAGGCTGTAACAACAAAACGTGGAATAAGTCAAGGGGTATGAATACTTTCTGAAGGCACTGTATATGAATAATGACTGATGCCTTGCAAGAGGGAGGGTCTTCTTCCATCAACCTGGCATCCTGATCTCACAAACCTGTTAATCTCTCCCATCGAAGCCATGTGATTGACAGGTTTGTGTGTGTGTGTGTGTGTGTGCACATGCATGCATAGGTCTGTAGAACTGGAGGATAGCCCCAAGCCAGTGAGAAAGTGACCTCCATATGTGTGTGTGTCTGTGTGTGTCTGCCTGCAGTGTTCATAGTGTCACACTAAGAAAACGTTCGTATGCCTTGGCTTCCTCGTTCATGACTATACATTATTTGGAGAAGAGAAAGATTTGGGGGAAAGGGTGGAAAGAACGAGGGCTGGAAAGATAAAGATAGGGGTCTGGAAAGATAAAGATAGGGGGCTGGAAAGATAAAGATAGGGGGCTGGAAAGATAAAGATAGGGGGCTTGAAAAATAGAAAAGTTGACAAAAATGAGAATGAGAGAAAGGGATACAGTGCTGGCCAATAATGCAAGTGATAGAGGGGAAAGAAAGATCGAACGAGAGAGGAAGATATTTCTGGTACTCTAATAAGTTAAGAAGAGCAGGAAGGGGCCGTGTGTGTGCATTCGCGCACCGAGTGTGTGTGTGTGTGTGTGTGTGTGTGTGTGTGTATGTGGGGCAGTGGAAGGTTTGTATACTCTGAAGAGTTGAAGTTTGAAGCTTTGAAGTCAGAGCACAGGTGTCTGCAGAGAAACTAAACTGAACCACGTGATTTCCTTTGCTTCCTGTCTGCTTCAGTCCCAGATTACTGCCCACGCACAGAGAGCAGCACAACAGCGATCAAGTACAGAAAGCTCTTCCACTGTATGTGCCAAACTGCCAATACAGTAACACATCAACTCAATAACCCCTAAATAACATCAGGCAATGTCAATGTGCCAGGAGTACGGACTAACTCACTAGAGTAGTACACACACACACACACACACACGCACACAGCGAGGGGTTGCCAGGGGACGTCGTTATGGTGATGGATGGTATTAAGTAGGAGAATGACGTCATAATGAGATAAAAAAAAAAAGGTGACCAGCCGAATGGAGAGCTGACCGGAACGAGGGATCAGAGGGGGCTGGAGGGAGGAGTGCCAGACGATGGACAGAGGGATAGGGGTGTAGAGGGATGTGGCACGAAAGAGCTAAGCAAGGGTGACACCGGGTGAGTGCTGTCACACAATACAGTAACTCCAATCCTACCATTCATATACAGTAAGGGTCCTGTTCCAATACTTTTCAAGTACATCCTTATTTCCTTGGAGGAATTCTAATCTGATATGACTGGATAAGTGAAAACATTGAAATGGAAACCTTGCTCTCACTCTATACATGTCGGATCAGTGGTTACCTCAGGAAAGGAAGAAAGAATACTTAAAAAAAGAATTCTAACGGGAACAGGATCTCTTTATCAAGGACCCATGCATGGTTTTCCAGCAAAGACACTACCCAGAGAGAGACATCCACATGATCATATACAGTAATTGGCTCCATTAGAGAAAGTAAAATATCAGGACAAGGCTGCAGTCACCATACACACAGATAATGTTCCACTATCCACAATTAGGCACCCCTGCTGACACACACACAGGAGACAGAGGATCTTATTGTGTGCAGATGGACAGGACTGAAGTTAGTTAGCTAGCCAGGCTATAGGTGAGTGAGTGGTGGTTATTACTGAAGCCTGATTACAGAACCCAGACACTCCCCAATGACTGTGGGCATGACACACATTCTCTGTGTGTGTGTGTCTCTCAGCCTCTCTGTGTGTGTGTGTGTCTCAGCCCCTCTCTCAATGCAATATCCTTCTCTCCCTTTCTGTCTCTCTAAAACTGAGCTCAATCACTTTTCTCGCTCTCTTTCCCTCAGAGCCGGGAATGAAATTCCTTTCCCCTACTCTCTGTCCTACTGCTGGCTGGGTATATCAGCCTCCACTTTATCACTGAGCTCAGAGAGAGGAATGGCTATGGCACAGTGTTCCTGTGTTAACCAAAGGTTGGGTTATTCTGTGAGAGAATACGGAGCAGAGTACATTTGTCATTGAGAATATAGTGTTAGATTGTGATTAAATGGGATGTGTAATCATGTGTTTGTGTGTGTAGGTGTGAGAGGGTAATAAAAGCCGGGGGTCAAGGTCGGAGTGGAACTGTTAACAGATCCAGGTTCTGGCTCCGTCCTGAACTTCCTTAACGTAAACAAGTGGAAGAATACAGGATGGCGCTCTCTTCCACAACTACGACCTGGGAAAGAAATGCAAGGGAGAGGAGAGGGGCTGAACGAGCCATTGGGAAAGTGGAGATTAATGGAATTTCCATTGCTGGAAGGAAGTTCTGGTAAATGATACAGAAGCTAGTGCAGATGGATTTGACAGTGCATGATCAGCTTATGGTGGGGAGAGGGTGTCCATTTCAGGTTTTAAGAACCTACCCATGGAGATTTGAGGGTTTACAAAACCTGCAGTTTGCAGGTAAAATCATGAGAGTACCTCAGATGGTGACAGTGATGGTGACGACAGAGACAGTTCAGGGGTCAGGGTTCAGGGGTGACTGACTACCTTTGGTGCTAGTCTGTTTCTTGGCGGTGGTGGCCGTGTCCTCGGAGAGCGCCAGGCGTCGCAGCACGTCGGCCAGCGCCGCCTTCATCACGGTGATCTCATCCTCTTGCTGCTGGACACGCAGCTCCAAAGACGACAGACGGTCCTGCACGTCAGACGCACCTGCCGCCGAGATACTGTCATCTACAGAGAGAGAGGAGACGGGGTTAGATCATTTCATCTCCAAATTCACAGCATAGGTGGGTGATTCCTCACGAAACTAGGGGTGGGGGGGGTTCCATGATTTGGGGGGATTTTCACAAAATTCAATCATTAGAAAGGTCATTTGGAGGAAGGACTGTTGACATATACAGTATTTGACTTAAAGCATAATTGATAAATAATTTTAACATTTTGGCCTTACCCAGGCCTCTTAACCCTTTAACGTGTACGATCACATATTTGTGATAATTGTTGAGTGGCCCCTGCAGCGTACCATCGCAAATATGTGATTGAAACTGTAGCAACAGAACGTGTGATGCAACAAACACATCTAAACAGCATTGTTGTCTGAAAAGCATCTAAACAACGTATTGTACTGATGGGAAATAAAGTTCACAACTTTATTCCTCACTTTCACCTTTTATTGTAAAAGATAAATGCAAACTTCATAATCCAAGCATCACACGGTACACATGCACAGCCAAACTCATTCCATAAGCCATTCTAAATAACGGATTGCGCTGACAAAAAAAATAAGTTAGCGACCTAACAGCTAGACTTCCATGTACCACATCTCTGGTGAGTGCAAGATAGAAATGTAATATTGGTTAGAAAAGAGATGCGTGTCAGCTAAGCTAACAGCAGCTACATTTTTTATGTTTGACAAGCAAAAACTCCCTAATCTCAGAATTTCATTCACTATAAAACAAAAATAAACAAAGTCAAAGATGGCTGTCCCCTTTGCCCGAAAATATGAACTTAGTTTGGCCACTTTTCAGCAATCTTCAATGTACGTGTTACAGTGTATACAAGAACAGGAGCACATGGCTTGACAAGTCGTTTACAGTTTGACAAATCACAAAACAAATAAAATGTTATCACCTCACAGATCATCACTCCAAATACAAGCCTACTGCCTAGCCTAACCGTAGCGTGAAAGCTAAAACAGGGTTGCCAGATTTGAGTGAAACCATTTTAGGGGAGGTTGTGGGAGGGGTTAATTTCATTTGTGGGGGATTTCAAGTCTGTGGGGGGTAGAAATGGGGGAAGGTATCATTGGGGTATATGATACAGGAAATATTACTATGATGGGGGATTTATCAAAACATGGAGGGCAAACACAGGAGAAGTTTATAAGCTAAATAAAACAAAACCCCTGGAAAGGGGGTCTGAGCTGGCAACCCTGAGTAACGATAGTTTCAATCTAAGTCAGTCGAGTGAACCATCCCTTCACCTCGTTTTGTTATAACATCTTTGGTCTGACAGACGTTAACGTGACAACCAGAATGCATTGTATGTCAACAAACATGATGCCACAAATAGCTGGCATTTAGCTTAGCATTAGCTCATCATAATCAGCACAACCATCCAAAAGGTCTTTTGCACACATCATACATGTGTCAATTACAATCTATGCAAGAATCGGAATGCATTATTTGTCACCAGTACTTGAAAACATGTGAATAAAACAGTAAATACATTATGCTCCATACATTCATATGGTGTGCTACAGTAGAAATCACAACACGATATACAGAAACTATAAAGATAACGTAATAAGGCACTTACTTTGATAGTAATAACAACTTTGGACATGTGTACGTTCCAAAGGAAAAACAACAATGAAGGCAATGTGTGTGCCAGCCGGAAAATGTGCCAGGGGGGAAAAGTTGGTGTAAGTTTGTTTCTGACTGGAAACGCGCAAATGTTCACATACCTGTCTGTTAAAGGGGTGCGGTGCTGATGAACCCTCCTCTCTACTCAGAAGGAATTTGAATCACAATTTAAAAGTGCTAAAGAAAAAACATCTATAGTCATAAAAGTCTAGAGCAAAGTATTATCAAGTTAAACAATGGGAACACTTAACCCCAAACTCAAAAAGTGGATTCAGCGATGGTAAACAATAAAAGCTCATCCAAAGGCCAAACCATGCTTGCAATGTTTGTGATGCTAACAGATCAAGCTAACCTTTACTATAAGCTCAAAGAGCAGTTTCTGGCCAATAAAAGGGTTTAAGAATGTGCACAGAATTCTAGTAATATGGCACACACACACCTGCGCACGCACACACGAATGCGCATGCACGCAGACAGAGTGAGCAGAGGTAGTGGGCAGTTACTGTGCCTTAGATGGCTGGGCAGCAACAGCAGCAGTGAGAGCGAGTAAGAGTGTATTTATACTGTACATTTTTTCATTCTCTTACAGCTCTATGATCACTTTAGTTATTTTCTATATTGTATTTAATGTATGTAAACTTTGTGTGAATGTACTTGGCGAATAAACGTCATTCTGAAAAAAAGAGATAGTGAGTTATAGAACCCATTGCCTTTTACGGTTGTGAGGTCTGGGGTCCGCTCACCAACCAAGAATTCACAAAATGGGACAAACACCAAATTGAGACTGCATGCAGAATTCTGCAAAAAATATCATCCGTGTACAACGTAAAATACCAAATAATGCATGCAGAGCAGAATTAGGTCGATAGCCGCTAATTATCAAAATCCAGAAAAGAGCAGTTAAATTCTACAACCAACTAAAAGGAAGCGATTCCCAAACCTTCCATAACAAAGCCATCACCTACAGAGAGATGAACCTGGAGAAGAGTCCCCTAAGCAAGCTGGTCCTGGGGCTCTGTTCACAAACACAAACAGACCGCACAGAGCCCCTGGACAGCAACACAATTAGACCCAACCAAATCATGAGAAAACAAAGAGAATTACTTGACCCATTGGAAAGAATTAACAAAAAAACAGAGTAAACTAGAATGCTACTTGGCCCTAAACAGAGTACACAGTGGCAGAATACATGACCACTGTGACTGACCCAAACTTAAGGAAAGCTTTGACTATGTACTCGATGAGCATAGCCTTGCTATTGAGAAAGACCGCCTTAGGCAGATCTGGCTCTCAAGAGAAGACACAGCCATACACCAATCTATTCTTACATGAAATGTAAATCAAACACATAGCCATCAAACAGACTAAGACAAAGCCAGGGAAAATAGCTTAAGCCTTAGTACAAAGCTATCACAGAGACTAGCAGAGCAGAGGCACTCAAATCCGAAACAGAGACCAATCAAATCAAATCGTTATTAGTCACATGCTTCGTAAACAACAGGTGTAGACTAACAGTAAAAATGCTTACTCAGTGAGAGGAGAGCTGAGAGGGTCTGCGAGAGCTAAGGTTCTGAGACTACTGATCTTGTCTGATAGGGAGACCAGACACGCATGCACGCGCCCACAGACTCATGCTCACGCACATCCACACAGCTGTGATAAGAGCTCAGTGGGTGAATCCTGGGAACGGAGGAGCAGTCTGTCTCTCTATCTTTTTCTTTCTTGCTCTGTCAGTCTATATTATACTGTACTGTTAAAACACATCTCTCGTTGCAGTGTGAAAGGCTTTGATCTCATTATTGGACATAATTTGTCTATCCAGAGTAACTGAATCCCTGCTTAGATGTGATACAGGGCTGAATCAAGCAGCCCGAGGGTGTGAATTTCAGTGGGAGTGTAGGCTACTGTGTAAACTCACAGAAGACTATTCTCTAGCCTTCCTTTGATACTGACTTATGTGTATTACAGCACTGAGCAGGTGGCACAAAACACAAACATGGACAGGGAACAACCCCACCCACACACAAATCTCCACACACACATCAATCAAATATATATACACTTACCAAGACTCTGCTGTCCATCACTGCCAGCTTGTTAACTCACTCCCTCCCCCACCCCCCCCCCCATCCTTCCATCTCTTCATCTCACTCATTCACATACTGTAGGTTTTAATGAAGGGGGGACAGCCATGCTGGATTTACATATTCACATGTCATTCGTTGTGCTGCTGTCCCCTGAGGTATATCTCCATGTATAGACACACACACACACCGTGTATGCTAGACAGTGTCAGAGATCACTCAGGACTCAGTATCTGTTTTAACCATGCCTTCAGGTCATCTCATTACCCTCGCTGGGACTGAGTCTGCACTGGGACTGGGTTAGAGAAACCACACTGCTCAACGTGTTAAAATACACACACACACACACACACACACACACAGAGAGAGAGAGAGAGAGAGATTAAGGGTATTAAGGAGAGGCAGTAGGAGAATGTGTGAAAGCAGTGTGCACCTATGTGCTGATTCATGATCCCAGCCTCAGGCAATAGACAGTATTACAGTAAGCAAAAAATGTATTATACATCTGCACAAACACAGACAGGCTACCACGTGCGCACACACCTCAGTCGGATTTTTTAGCATTCATAATGATGTGGGAGCACAGCCATGCATTGACAATGTCAATCATCACCCTCCTCATCTCACCCTCTCGCACCATCACTCTCTATCCCTCTCTTCATTGGAATCAGTCTCAGCCTTTTCTTTAACCCCTGCCACATGCTCTCTCATACTTCTGCTGCTTGGATGGAATCCATTGGTGACATACACTCAGTGGCCAGTTTATTAAGTACACCACCCAGTTCATGAAAATGGTTTGCTCCTACAGACAGTGAGTCACGTGGTCCTTGTCACGGATGGGCTATTGCAGCAGATGACCACATCGGATTCCACTCATATCAGCTAAAAACAAGAAGCGGCTTGAGTGGGCACACAATCCCCAACACTGGACAATTGAGGAGTGGAAAAACATTGCCTGGTTCGACAAATCCAAATTTCTGTCAGTAGTCAGTATCTGGTGTGGCCACCAGCTGCATTAAGTACTGCAGTGCATCTCCTCATGGACTGAACCATATTCGCCAGATCTTGCTGTGAGATGTTACCCCACTCTTCCACCAAGGCACCTGCAGGTTCCCAGATATTTCTGGGGGGAATGGCCCTAGCCCTCACCTTCCAATCAAACACATCCCAGATGTGCTCAATGGGATTCAGATCCGGGCTCTTCGCTGGCCATGGCAGAACATGGACATTCCTGACTTGCAGGGAATCACACACAGAACGAGCAGTATGGCTGGTGGCATTGTCATGCTGGAGGGTCATGTCAGGATCAGCCTGCAGGAAGGGTACCACATGAGGAAGGAGGATGTCTTCCCTGTAACGCACAGCATTGAGATTGCCTGCAATGACAACAAGCTCAGTCCAATGATGCTGTGACACGCCCCAGACCATGACGGACCCTCCACCTTCAAATCGATCCCGCTCCAGAGTACAGGCCTCGGTGTAACCCTCATTCCTTCGACGATAAATGCGAATCCGACCATCACCCCTGGTGAGACAAAACCGCGACTCGTCAGTGAAAAGCACTTTTTGCTAGTCCTGTCTGGTCCAGCGACGGTGGGTTTGTGCCCAAAGGCGACGTTGTTGCCGGTGATGTCTGGTGAAGACCTGCCTTATAACAGGCCTACAAGTCCAGCCTCGCTCAGCCTACTGCGGACCGTCTGAGCACTGATAGAGGGATTGTGCGTTCCTGGTGTAACTCGAGCAGTTGTTGAAATCCTGTACCTGTCCCGCAGGTTTGATGTTCGGATGTACCGATCCTGTGCAGGTGTTGTTACACGTGGTCTGCCACTGTGAGGACGATTACCTGTCTTTCCTGTCTCCCTGTTGTGCTGTCATAGGCGTCTCACAGTACGGACATTGCAATTTATTGCCCTGGCCACCTCTGCCTTCCTCATGCCTCCTTGCAGCATGCCTAAGGCACATACACGCAGATGAGCAGGGATCCTGGGCATCTTTCTTTTGGTGTTTTTCAGAGTCAGTAGAAAGGCCTCTTTAGTGTCCTAAGTTTTCATAATTGACCTTAATTGCATACCGACTGTAAGCGGTTAGTGTCTTAACGACCGTTTTACAGGTGCATGTTCATTAATTGTTTATGGTTCATTGAACAAGCTTGGGAAACAGTGTTTAAACCCTTTACAATGAAGATCTGTGAAGTTTTGGATTTTTACGAATTATCTTTGAAAGACACGTCCCTTTTTCAGGACCCTATCTTTTTTTGCTGAGTTTATATGCAAGTTTATGAATTTATTATTGTTGGGTGCGAGAGAAGCAGGGATCTGATGGAGGAGATTGGATTAGCAGAGAGAAGCTGCACACAGCACAGTGCTAAACCACACTTTACAACAATCACTGTAATACACACTCAGTCACTACACAAACACAGTCTTGTCAGAGCACACTCATTATGCACGCACATACTACACGGCTCTATCAGAGAATGCTCTATACCCGCACAGCACAGCGCTCAACCACACTTTACAACAATCACTAATACACACTCAGTCACTACACACACACTGTCTTGTCAGCGCACACTCACTAAATGGCTCTATCAGAGAATGCTCTACACCCAGCACACGCCACACACGCGCCACACACACGATAGGGGAATTCCACAGTAATGGAATTGTGCTGAGACTCTTAAAATGTATGCCAAACAAAAACCCCTGATTTCAAAGTTTAACAAACCATACAACTCTATGCACAAGGACTACTTAAGAATTTACATTGACATTGACAAAAACACATTTACTGGAAGAAAGGTTTTGTAACAGAATTTCCACGTTTTCCAAAAACTCAATTTGCTCCAAATTAAGATTCAATGTCTGCAGAAAGAATGGGTTGTCAGCTAGGACACGACACACATCTATTTTGGTTATTGAACTGCAGTAAGTGAAGTGGATTACACCCGGTAATGGAATTTCATCATGGGTCCCTGAGCTGTACTACACAGAAATGCATAATTATAGGTATGAATGTAATTTTCTTCATGGTGATGTATCCTAAATAGGTACACAAAATGTATAAATAAACAATATCCTCATTTGGGTATTGTTCTAAAACTTGGCTATAATTTTAATAAGCTCTGCCCCCAAACGAGACCAACTAATCATAGAAGTTTGTGTCTCATAGGTTTGGACATCAAAGTACAGCACAGTAGACCTCAATATAGCACAGAACATAAGAGTATAATTCAGTAGAGTTCAGTACAGCAAAGTTCAATAGAGTATAGTTCAGTACAGTAAATGATTACCGCCCAGCGGCGCTCACGTCGGTAGCCATGAAGTGCTTTGAAAGGCAGGTCATGGCTCACATCAACAGCATTCTCCCAGACACCCTAGACGCACTCCAATTCTCATAACGCCCCAACAGATCCACAGATGACGCAATCTCAATCGCACTCCACAATGCCCTTTCCCACCTGGACAAAAGGAACACCTATGTGAGAATGCTGTTCATTGACTACAGCTCAGCGTTCAAAACCATAGTGCCCATGAAGCTCATCACTAAGCTAAGGACTCAGACTAAACACATCCCTCTGCAACTGGATCCTGGACTGCCTGACGAGCCGCCCCCAGGTGATAAGAGTAGGCAACAACACGTCTGCCTCGCTGATCCTTAACATTGGGGACCCTCGGGGTTGTGTACTTAGTTCCCTCCTGTATTCCCTGTTCACCCACGACTGCGTGACCAAACACGACTCAAACACCATCATTAAGTTTGCTGACAACACAACAGCGGTAGGCCTGATCAACAACAACGATGAGACGGCCTATAGGGAGGAGGTCAGAGAACTGGCAGTGTGGTGCCAGGACAACAACCACTCCCTCAACGCGAGCTAGACAAATGAGCTGATCGTGGACTACAGGAAAAGGCGGGCCGATCAGGCCCCCATTAACATCGACGGGGCTATAGTGGAGCGGGTCGAGAGTTTCAAGTTCCTTGGTGTCCACATCACCAACAAACTCTCATGGTCCAAGATACCAAGACAGTCGTAAAGAGGGCACGACAACACCTTTTCCCCCCCAGGAGACTGAAAATATTTGGCATGGGTCCCAAGATCCTCAAAAGGTTCTACAGTTGCACCATCAAGAGCATCCTGACCGGTTGCATCACCGCCTGGTATGGCAACTGCTCGGCATCTGATGTAAGGCCGCTACAGAGGGTAGTGCGAACGGCACAGTACATCACTGGGGCCAAGCTTCCTGCCATCCAGGACCCATACAATAGGCGGTGTCAGAGGAAACCCCATAGAATTATCAGAGACTCCAGTCACCCTAGTCCTAGACTGTTCTCTCTGCTACCGTATGGCAAGCAGTACCAGAGCGCCAAGTCTAGGTCCAAGAGACTTCTAAACAGCTTCTACCCCCAAGCCAAAAGACTCCTGAACATCTAATCAAATGTCCATTTCCCCCCCTTTACACCGCTGCTACTCTGTTGTTATCATCTATACAAAGCCACTTTAATAACTCTACCTACATGTACATATTACCTCAACTAACCAGTGCCCCCGCACATTGACTCTGACTTTTAAACTGCATTGTTGGTTAGGGGCTCGTAAGTAAGCATTTCACTGTAAGGTCTACACCTGTTGTATTCGGCGCATGTGACAAAATAAAATTTGATTTGATTAGAGTGTCTAGTTTGAGACACAGACGCCTCACAAGTCCTCAACTGACAGCTTCATTAAATAGTACCCACAAAACACCAGTCTCAACGTCAACAGTGAAGAGATGCTGGCCTTCTAGCCAGAGTTGCAAAGAAAAAGACATATCTCAGACTGGTCAATAAAAGGATTAAGATGGGCAAAAGAACAGACACTGGACAGAGGAACTCTGCCTAAGAAGGCCATCATCCTGGAGTCGCCTCTTCACTGTTGACGTTGAGACTGGTGTTTTGCGGGTACTATTTAATGAAGCTGGCAGTTGAGGACTTGTGAGGCGTCTGTTTCTCAAACTAGACACTCTAATGTACATGTCCTCCTGCTCAGTTGTGCACCGGGGCCTCCCACTCCTCTTTCTATTCTGGTTAGAGACAGTCTGCACTGTTCTGTGAAGGGAGTAGTACACAGCGTTGTACGAGATCTTCAGTTTCTTGGCAATTTCTCACATGGAATAGCCTTCATTTCTCAGAACAATAGACTGACGAGTTTCAGAAGAAAGGTCTTTGTTTCTGTCCATTTTGACCCTGTAATCGAACCCACAAATGCTGATGCTCCAGATACTCACCTAGTCTAAAGAAGGCCAGTTTTATTGCTTCTTTAATTAGACAGTTTTCAGCTGTGCTAACATAATTGCAAAAGGGTTTCATAATGATCAATTAGCCTTTTAAAATGATAAACTTGGATTAGCTAACAATGTGCCATTGGAACACAGGAGTGATGGTTGCTGATAATGGGCCTCTGTACGCCTATGTAGATATTGCATATATTTTTATTTTTTTCTAAAAGCAGTTTCCAGCTACAATAGTCATTTACAACATTAACAATGTTTACACTGTATTTCGGATCAATTTGATGTTATTTGAAAAATTGCTTTGCTTTCAAAAAACAAGGCCATTTCTAAGTGACCCCAAACTTTTGAACGATAGTGTGTCTGCCTATAAATTATGCATGTGTAAATCTGTGTGTATGGTATAGTGAGAGCAGAAAAAACAGAAATACAGATTGGATCTGTAATTGTTGACTGTTTTCTCATTCAGTCTCCTACCTCTCACTCAACACCATCTATTTTTTTATTTTTAAAGCTAATGGCTGTATCCAGGCACTCTGCGTTGCGTCGTGCTTAAGAACAGCCCTTAGCCGTGGTATGTTGGCCATATACACCACACCTCCTCGTGCCTTATTGCTTAAATATAAACTGTTGAACATTGTTACATATTACACACAAACACACTTGTTGTTTTAGTTACTCATTGACCAGCAGTACATGGACTGGTGCAGTACTGCCTGGCCATGGCCATGTTAGTTCAAACACAAAGCCAGGAAGTAGTAACACCCTAACCGGCTCCCAGAACCACCCACCCCAGCCCTGCAGGCTTACTGAGGCCATGAACTTATGGACACNTCTGTCATAGTTGAAGTGTACCTATGATGAAAATTACAGGCCTCTCTCATCTTTTTAAGTTGGAGAACTTGCACAATTGGTGGCTGACTAAATACTTTTTTGCCCCACTGTACACCACACCTCCTCGTGCCTTATTGCTTAAATATAATCTGTTGAACATTGTTACATATTACACACAAACACACTTGTTGTTTTAGTTACTCATTGACCAGCAGTACATGGACTGGTGCAGTACTGCCTGGCCATGGCCATGTTAGTTCAAACACAAAGCCAGGAAGTAGTAACACCCTAACCGGCTCCCAGAACCACCCACCCCAGCCCTGCAGGCTTACTGAGGCCATGAACTTATGGACACACCGCTATGATCTATGAACCTCCCCTCCTTCTCTCTACCTAACTCTGTCTCACTCCATCTACAGCCTGAGCCACTCTATTTATCTCTTTTCCGTCTCTCTCCACCTCATGCAATGCCCAGTTCGCCACTGAGTGTCTTTTTGACGAAACGTGTTTTACTAGCCTGAGTTATAATACTCTACACCGCCATACATTTTTTACATTGTGAATATTAAAAAAATCAAAATAAAAAAAAAAAAAATTGGGTGATTGGTGTAGGCTTACCTTGGCCTGAAGTTTTTGATAGCCGTGTGGTTCTCGCCCTGACAAGTTGGGAGTTCCCTGTCAAGAGGAGAGACACGGAGGCCCGGCTGGCTTAGCTAGCCTAGTGCCTCAAATGGAGGACACTAACAAACGTTTTCAACGCTGCAGGAGCTGTGTTCATTTTGCTTATTCCGGGACAATGTGGACCGCCCAGACTTTTATTGTAGCAACTGTTTGCTTGCAGAGGACTACAGGGTTGAAGTGGCTACTCTTAGCAAACAAGTAGCGAACCTACACAAGCTACTGGGAAACCCACGCCCGCCTACATTTTCTTTCTCTTTTACCCCAGTAGCCAGACGCCGCTCTGGTCTGGTGGAAGTGTCGCAGCCGTGACGGTTCTCCACAGCCGACTGGCCGGTACTCTGCAGGGATCACTCCCAGAAGGGGTCTCCCCCTTCCCTGGAGAATGGAGCTAGTAGGATGCTAGTCATGGAGATATGTTACTCGCCATGGAAGTCGAAAACAGCGTCCTGTGGCAACAGGGGCCTCATTGGAGATGTTAAGACCGGACACAGACCAGAATCAGTTTTGCCGCCCTAGATCCAGAGGTTCTGGCGCCTTCTTCCCTGGGGGCTTCTGTTTCAAGATCAGATCCGGAGGTAACTGCGCCTTCGTCCTCTGTTCTGTCTCCCTCTCCGTGTTCAGATCCTCAGAGCTCCCACCCTCATCAAACCGTTCATCCACGATGAATACTACAGCTGGTTCGGTTCCCATCAGGCCTCACAGCCCTTTGAGAGTTTTGCAAAACCACTCGAAGCAAAAGAACTGCCGGACCTCCTCAGCCATTATATCAGCTGTCGTCATCGGCAGTTCTACTGTAAGAAACATCTTTGTTCCGGGGAAAAAACAGGACATTACAAGGCTTCTTCTGACTGTTCTACGACAGATGTCGGGAGCTGACGCAGTCGCAGTCCATGTGTGGGCAAACGACATTAGGAGGGCTAGCTCAGAACTTCTGAAAATATATATATTTTTTAAAGCGGCTAATTATTCTTTCAGGTCCGGTACCATCGTTGGGACGCAGGTGTGAAATATTCAGCAGGCTATTGGCATTACACACCAGGCTAAAAGACTACTGTAGCTCTGTTGGAATCACTTTTATAGAGGACTTCCGACACCTTCTGGACACAAAAGATGCTCTACAGGAATGAGTCCATCCAAATTATCTTGGCTCCTGAACTCTGTCAATGCATTTTAAGGATGCGCTGAGACATTGACTTATCAATGACCCAAGTCCAGCTCAGTTAATCCCTACCATTGTGTTGCTGAGTTGTCATAATGCTTCAGCAAATGTACATTATACCAGGGGCGTTGGTAGACACAATGTAAGTAACTTCATGTATGTCCCTCTAACTGCCCTGAATGCCTCTGCTGATCCTACAGCTATTGTATGCAGTAATCATGTGCCTATGAACCAGTTTTATACTGTTAGCACTGAGGCGGTGTGCCCTAGTAGGAAGTCCACTGTGTGCAGCTCACCCTGCACTATCAGCTCAAATATAAATAACATGAGCATGTCTACGTCTGATAAGCTTCCCACCAAAGCAATAAAAACAATCAAGCATCCCAGAAATGCTAAAGAAAATGGCCCATGTTAACATATGTAGCCTAAGAAACAAGGTTCATGAAATCAATAACTTGCTAGTTACAGATGACATTCATACAAGGCAGTTAACCCACTGTTCCTAGGCCATCATTGAAAATAATAATTTGTTGTTAACTGACTTGCCTAGTTAAATAAAGGTAAAATAAAATAAAAATTCTGACTCTCTCTGAAACTCACTTAGCTAATACCTTTGATGATACAGTGGTAGCAATACATGGTTATAACATCTACAGAAATGCCAATGGGGCGGTGTTACGGTCCATATTCAAAACCACATTGCTGTAAAGCTTAGAGATGATCTCATGTTAAATACTGTTGAAGTAATATGGCTACAGGTTAATTTGACTCACCTAAATCCCATTATTGTGGGAAGCTGCTATAGACCACTAAGTGCTAAGTCAGTATCCGAATAATATGTATGAAATGCATGTGATATCAAAGAGGTATATTTTCTGTATTTCATCAAACTGGCCACTCAAGAAAAAGCTTCAAACTGTAACAAGTGCCTGCAACCAGTCAACCTACCAGGGTAGTTACAAACAGCACTGGAATTAAATCATGATCACATCTTTATTAATGATGCAGAAATGTGTTTTAAAGCAGTATCCAAATCCATCGGATGTAGTGATCACAACATAGTAGGCATATCTTGGAAAACCTATGATCCAAAGGCTGGGCCTAATATAATGTGTGTGTGTGTGTGTGTGTGTGTGTGTGTGTGTGTGTGTGTGTGTGGTCATACGTTTTGTAGTAATGTAAATAATATCTGCTGGTCTGTGGTGTAATGAGGAGCAACCAGACGCTACACTTGACACATTTATGAAATTGATTATTTCAGTTACTAATAAACATGCTACCATTAAGAAAATTACTGTAAAAACTTAAATCCCCTTGGATGAGGAATTGAAAAAATGTTATGGTTGAGGCAAAAACTACACAGCCGATTCGGCAAAAGTACTGCAAATTGAGAAATCATGTGACTAAACTGAATAAAAGAAGAATAAACTATACTATGAAACAAAGAAAAATGATATAAACAATGATAGTAAAAAGCTTTGGAGCACCTTAAATGACATTTTGGGCAAAAGACAAGCTCCATCATTCATTGAATCAGATTGCTCATTCATCAAATCCCACTGATATTGCCAACTACTTGAATGATTTTTTTATTGTCAAGATTAGAAAAATTAGGCATGACATGCCAGAAACAAACACCGACACTACACACCCAAGTATAACTGACCAAATTATGAAAGACAAGCATTGTAATTTTGAATTCTGTAAAGTAAGTGTGGAAGAGGTGAAGAAATTGTTGTCTATCAACAATGACAAGCCACCGGGGTCTGACAACTTGGATGGAAAATTACTGAGGATACGAGGACAATATTGACACTCTTATTTGCCGTATCTTCAATCTAAGCCTACTAGAAAGTGTGTGCCCCCAGGCTTGGAGGGAAGCAAAAGTCATTCCGCTACCCAAGAATAGTAAAGCCCCCTTTACTGGCTCAAATAGCCGACCAACCAGCCTGTTACCAACCCTTAGTAAACTTTTGGAAAAACTGGTGTTTGACCAGGTACAATGCTATTTTACAGTAACATTTTGACAAACTTTCAGTACACTTATAGGGAAGGCCATTCAACAAGCACAGCACTTACACAAATGACTGATGATTGGCTTGGAGAAATTGATGATAAAAAGATTGTGGGGGTTGTTTTGTTAGACTTCAGTGCGGCTTTTGACATTATTGATCATAGTCTATTGACGGAAAATGTATGAGTTATGGCTTTACACCCCCTGATACATTGTGGACAAAGAGTTACCTGTCTAACAGAACATATAGGGTGTTCTTTAATAGAAGCCTCTCCAACATAATCCAGGTAGAACCAGGAATTCCCCAGGGCAGCTATCTAAGCCCATTACTTTTTTCAATCTTTACTAATGACATGCCACTGGCTTTGAGTATGCAGATGAGTATGCAGATGACGCAAAACTATACACGTCAGCTACTACAGCGACAGAAATGACTGCAACACTCAACAAAGAGCTGCAGTTTCAGAATGGGTGGCAAGGAATAAGTTAGTCTTAAATATAAAACATTAAAAGCATTGTATTTGGAACAAATCATTCACTAATCCCTGAACCTCAACTAAATCTTGTAATGAATAATATGGAAATTGAGCAAGTTGAGGTGACTAAACTGCTTGTAGTAACCCTGGATTGTAAATTGTCATGGTCAAAACATGGTCAACAGTAACTGAGATGGGGAGAAGTCTGTCCATAATAAAGACCTGCTCTGCCTTCTAAACAACACTAACAAGGCAGGTCCTACAGGCCCTAGTTTTGCTGCACCTGGACTACCATTCAGTCGTGTGGTCAGGTGCCATAAAGCGGGATTTAGGAAAATAACAATTGGCTCAGAACAGGGCAGCATGGCTGGCCCTTGAATGTACACGGAGAGCTAACATTAACAATATGCATGTCAATCTCTCATAGCTCAAAGTGGAGGAGGGATTGACTTCATCACTACTTGTTTTTGTAAGAAGTGGTGACAAGCTGAATGCACCGAGCTGTCTGTTTAAACTACTAGCACACAGCTCGGACACCCAAGCATACCCCACAAGACATGCCACCAGAGGTCTTTTCACAATCCAAGTCCAGTACAGACTATGGGAGGCGCACAGTACTACAAAGAGCCATGACTCCATGGAACTCTATTCCACATCAGGTAACTGATGCAAGCAGTAGAATCAGATTTAAAAAACATAAAAATACACCTTGCGGGACTGTGAAGAGAAACACAGGTACAGACACACGCACATTGTAATATCATTGTATTGTACATTTTGTATTGTAGATATGTAGTGGTGTAATAATGTTATATGATGTACTGTTTATCTTTTGTTTTATGTGTGATATATGTGCCTTAATGTGTTTGGACCCCAGGAAGAGTAGCTGCTGCCTTGGTAGCAGCTAAAGGGGATCCTTAATAAATACAAATACACTCAATCCATCCACCTCTCTCACTCTTCTCGCTGATTCAAATCCTCCCTGCTATAAATACGGACATCTAGACAGCTATACTGTCTCAGTCCTCTCCTCAGACCAACCAGCAGCAGTCTCACTGGGGTGAGCTCTCTGAATGAACAGTGAATGGCTTGGAGAAAAGGTAATAACGATCCACACACAGACAAAGAGTGCAGAGGTAATTGTGTGGGCCAGAGTCTATGGATTAAAAAAAGTAAATAAGCAACCACACAGACACACATTTTCCTACTTACTTCTAGAGTTTGACTACAGACCCACCACAGTATATGACCAACGCACGCTTAGAAAGTCATTAAAGTATTCTCTGTTAGAACCACAGTCATACCATTTCTGGTAAACCACACAGACACTATGGTATTGCAGAAGACAGATTCTGGAGCTAACGCCACTTCAAGTGCGTAGCTGGGGGAAACCCCATAGAGCACACACACGTCAATGAACCTCCACATGGAGCTAGAGCTCCACTAACCTCCAAACCTTGATTCCTTTACTTTGTCTGGGAACAGTAACAAAAGCAATACTACAGTAAAGCAGGGCGATGAAGGCTATTGTAGTACGGTTACAGAACAGTAGATTACCGGCGCAGTGGTTGTTTAGCAACGCGTTGGTGGTTGTAGAGTTGCATGCTGGGGCCACAGACACCGAGCCTTCCTCCATTCTCCTCTCGCTGCACGCACACACACACCTCTTCTTTGGCAATATCCAGGCAGCTTCCTCCCTTTTTTACTGTCTGAGAGTGTGAGTGAGTATGCTGGCTTCACCGATACAAGTCTGCTGTGTGTGTGACTGTATATATACACACACAAACACACGTGTGAGTGAGTGATAGAATTTTCCTCTTGTCGTCTTAGGCAGTTTTTCCTCGCTCTCTCTCTCTCTCGCTCTCTCCCCTATTTCCTTTGTTACTTTTTCCTATCCGGTACTAGTCTTCCTCGACAGCAGACAAGGATTCTTGGTTGTCTGTGTGCAGAGAGAATGCTTTTAGACTCCCCCTCGTTCTCTCTCGTCTGGGTCTGCTCTCTCCGACATGCGCTAACACACAGTGCCACCAATGCACGCTCACACAAAGCCCAGAGTGAATGAGCAAGAGAGGCAGGAGGAGGAGGAGATAAAGATTTTAAAAAGAAATTTTTCTGGCTCAGGGAGTGGCTAAAGCCAAGCTGATGCTGTTGGCTTGCAGATTTTTAACCTCTGGAGTGCCGACAGCAACACAGCTCCTGAAAATAGAGAAAGAGAGAGAGAGAGAATGAGGGAGAAATACAGGGAGGAGGGTAGACCACGTAGAAGTGTCAAATTCCCCCTCCCCCAGGAGTCTTGCAGGAGTCCCTATACCTTACTCCCTTCCCCCTCTCATTCTCTCTCTCTTCCTCTCCCTGCTTACCTATTGTCTCAGACTACTTTCACACACCTCTCACCATCACAGCAGTCCCTTTACAGGACTGACACAGTCTTATACCGTCATCATACCCACTTAACCTACCTTACGTCTGACAAGAACCGTACCACCCTAATCACTATGCCACGTTTAGAACTTGCCAATTCAATAAATTAATTCCTAGATCTTATTTACATCAAGGTTATAACATCACTCTAGAATTACAATGATATGATGTGAATGTTCCTTGAGATTATGTAAAATATTTTTTTTAACTTTCTAATCTAAACTCCATGATCAAAACCTGGTCTGGTTGAAATGAAACCCACTGTTCCTCACATGAACGCAAGAGCACAGCCAAACTACGGGGTCCCATTCAGTGGAAACCCATTCAGTGTGTTCTTGTCTATTTTTCACTAAGAATATATCAACGTTTGGGTGGAACAGAGTGCATCATGTGTGTAGATAGACATTCTGAAGAACCTTCATTGCCATGTTCACGTGTATGTGGGTCTTTAAGACCACACATGTGTGCATAGCCTACTCCTGCTAGCTACGTAAAACACAGTTGAAACCGAACCTCAGCCCTGTGCCTTAGTGGGCCAGCATTCAAAAACAACACAGGCAGGGTTTTGTGAATTTGAGGCTCGGAGGGAGAGCTGGTCCCAGCCGATGGCGGGCTTCAAACCAGAGTGAACCATTTAACTCTCCACTGTTTGTGAATGGGGCACTGTCGCAGGGCACAGACAGAAAGGGAGAGAGTGAGGACAGAGAGAACAGATAGAGGGAGATAAAAGAGAGAAAAAGAAAGAGAAAATGTAAGAGAATTATTTCAAGACAGCACTCTGACAAGTTGTAAGGAGAAAAAAAAAAAAAAACAGAAAAAGGGACTGGTGACTAGCCTGGAGGAAAATAAGGCGAAAGAGAAAAGGGAAGCCATTCCCACCATATATTTCTATAATGGGCTCCGCAATGACTCATGGTATGGACAGGGAAGGGGTTCTCTCACAAGATGGAGGAATAGAACAGGTGAAAGGAGGAGGGGCCAGTATCAGCGGTGTGAAAGGTGAGGTAGCCAACTGTGACACTGCAGTTGTCCTCCAGAGAAGTAATGAGCTTTTAACACTTGACAGTGCAAGTGACATTAGCACAGTGACAGTAGGGTTGGGCGGTATCCAGATTTTCATATCCATCATAAAGTCCTTCTCTCACCACTGAATTAACGGTATTACCGGTTTAGAACACAAATGGGCGCAAACAAAAATATTTTTAAAAACCCATTGGGCATTTATTACCAGAATGCTAACAAAATTACCACAAGTAATAGCAAATGTGCATGGAGGCTGAAGGATAAATACGCTAACGAGCGCAAATGAAAATAAAAAAATTGCTAAGACGTGCAATCCAGCTCATAAAGTTATATAGGTAGGAGCTACCGAATGTCATTTTTGGTGAGTTTGGACATTTACAAGTGAACAAGAGACACTTAGAAAATTAACAATGTTTTGACGCATGCAGTACTGGCTCTCCAGCACCTGTCTACACACTGTATCTGTGTGGAGTCTGGAGTTGCTAGGGCAATGAGCCTGCCTGCTCTAAGAAGGAGGGAGGAGCAGAGAACGGAGTGGAGAAAAAAACACAAGGAAATCAAGATAGCATTGGCAGCTGTGCAAATAACTCATCCAAAGAGCTTTGCCTACTCAAACAGAAGAAATGTAACAATATGATGCCCCATCACCTTACTAATTCAGCAACTTACTTAGATAGAAAGTTAAACTAGGGGTCATGTTAACGCATCATTTTCAGACAGGAAGAAAATATAAAAACAAAAAATATCTTGCTGCGTTTGTAAAAACAGATCTAAAATGCTTCTTACTGTAATTTCTGCTCATCGTCAGACAAATGTTGTGCTTCAGTTGCACTTTAAACTCGGATGAGAATTTCCGATTGGGCATTCCATCAGCAGACAGTGCTCCAACTGATTTTTAGGTTTTCTCTTGTACTTTTTTCAGTGTAGCCAGCATATTATCTCCAATTAAATGCAAGACTAACTTTAAGCAAGACATTAGGAAATGTAGCTGGCTACATTCTTTCTATGATAGGCCTAAAAACATTAGAAATTATGGCCATGCGTAATTTTTGCAAAAAATACCGCTTTTTCATTGTAAGCTTATTTAGTAGCCAAATAGTGGAGAGGAACTGCAGTACAGTCAACAAAATAGAGCTGACAGGAAAGAGTAAAGGTGACAGGATAGCAGAGCAGGGCCTTGTATACACGCGACAGGAACACACACACTTCAAACCGAAAAACTGTAATCAGAACACTTTTACACCTTTCAAACCTAGTGTTGCACGATATACCGAAACGTCTGTACTTTTAGATAGTAAAACTGTTCGGTTCTAGAATTTGTTGTTACTTTCGGTATTTCTGTCAAATGTGTCTCACATCTACTGATTGAGAGATGATCAAGTCTATCAGCGCAACCTGCTCCACTTACTCATTGCTAGCTCTAGCCTGTCCTGTGGAACCAACCACTGCATTCACTGGGAGTCTGGGCAGCATCACCACTTATGCGTCACATAAGTTAACACACTTGGATAATGCTACACGGCCTGTAGAAATGTTGAAAATGTACTGTTCACAAAACAATATCCATTACAGGTTAAGAACACTTTACAATGCAATAAGTTACCGGTTACTTCCAGCTTCATAGGCTAACTTCTCGCTAGCTTACAGCTTAAACGAACATAAATTCACTACCCTAGTTTGTGATAATATGCAAACCATAACGCAAAATTTGCTGATTTCAAAGCTGATTGAATTTAATAAAGTTTTTGGTGACACTTTGTCTCCCCCGCCTCACATCTCTCCCAGTCAAGACCATCTTTGCATGAGACTGGAACTGACTGTGTGAATGACATCCTGGGTCTTAAAGAGACAGCACACTCTTTTATAAAAGAAGAGATTGCTTCTTCTATGCAAATGTTTATCAGTACAATAAAATATTTAGCTCTTTACTCGCAGTCGCATAGGCCTCCTCCTGATCAAAAGCCTGTGACTTGTATGAACAATCAATGTGATTTTGTTTCACTGCATCTCTGTATATTTGGTCTCTCGCTAGGAAAATAAGTGGAGGTGTTAGGCCTATAGCTCATCTATTTGTTTGCTCATCTACCACTGATCAGAAACATTTAGCATGCAATAATGTAGCCTAAATCAAGTGCAGAGGTTATGAAATATAAACACGAGTGAGACTCTCATGCTTTTGAAAATATAAACTCAGCAAAAAAAGAAAACGTCCCATTTTCAGGACCCCGTCTTTCAAAGATAATTCGTAAAAATACAAATAACTTCACAGATCTTCATTGTAAAGGGTTTAAACACTGTTTCCCATGCTTGTTCAATAAACCATAAACAATTA
Source organism: Hucho hucho (assembly GCA_003317085.1). Taxonomy (NCBI): domain Eukaryota; kingdom Metazoa; phylum Chordata; class Actinopteri; order Salmoniformes; family Salmonidae; genus Hucho; species Hucho hucho. The sequence continues at coordinate 136,398 of QNTS01000075.1, read as the reverse complement.
ATGAACATGCACCTGTGGAGCAGTCGTTAACCTGTTTGGGCAAGGGGGCAGTATTTTGAAGTACGGATGAAAAACGTGCCCAAAGTAAACTGCCTGTTACTCAGGCCCAGAAGCTAGGATATGCATATAATTAGTAGCTTTGGATAGAAAACACTCTGAAGTTTCTAAAACTGTTAAAATAATGTCTGTGAGTTTAACAGAACTGATATGGCAGGCGAAAACCCGAGCAAAATCCATCCGGAAAATCTGAATCTCATGTCACACTGTTTTCAATTGGCATCCTATTCAATCCATTGTATTTTAGCTCCCAGATTGCAGTTCCTATGGCTTCCACTAGATGTCAACAGTCTTTAGAAAAGGTTTCAAGCTTTTATCTTGAATAACCATGGAGTCTAATGAAGTGTACTGTGTACTGTTATGGATTGAGCGTGTGACAGTGAGCGCGCTCTTAGCTTATTTTCTCTTCTATTCAACAGGCTATATTCCGTATGAAATATTATCGTTTATATTAATTTGAGGGTATCTGAGTTTTGATTAGAAACACTGTTTGACTTGTTTCAATGAACTTTACCGGTAGTTTTGGGATATTGTTTGTCTGCATGGATGAACGCATTTGGGCAAGTGGATTACTGAACAAAACGCGCCAACCAAATGGAGCTTTATGGATAAAGAGGGACTTTATTGAACAAAATGACCTTTTATTGTGTAACCGGGACGCTTGGGTATGCCATCAGATGAAGATCTTCAAAGGTAAGCTAGTTATTTTATCGCAATTTTTGAGTTTTGTGACACCTCTGCTGGTTATGTCATTATGCTAATTAAATATGTGTGCGGGGCACTGTCCTCAGACAATAAAATGTTCTGCTTTCGCCGTAAAGCCTTTTTGAAATCTGACAACGCTGTTAGATTAACAAGAGTCTAAGCTTTTGAATGGTGTGCAACACTTGAATTTTCATGAATGTTTAAAATGAGTATTTTTGTAATATGAATTTTGCGCTCTGCATTTCACCGGATTTTGTCGCATGTGGGACGTGACCGTCCCCCGTAGCCCTAAGAAGCTAAGACACTAACAGCGTACGGTAGGCAATTAAGGTCACAGTTATAAAAACTAAAAGATGCCTTTCTACGGACTCTGAAAAACACCAAAAGAAAGATGCCCAGGGTCCCTTCTAATCTGTGTGAACGTGCCTTAGGCATGCTGCAAAGAGGCATGAGGACTGAAGATGTGGCCAGGGCAATAAATTGCAATGTCCGTACTGTGAGACGCCTAAGACAGCGCTACAGGGAGACAGGACGGACAGCTGATCGTCCTCACAGTGGCAAACCACGTGTAACACCTGCACAGGATCGGTACATCCGAACATCACACCTGCGGGACAGGTACAGGATGGCAACAACTGCCCGAGTTACACCAGGAACGCACAATCCCTCCATCAGTGCTCAGACAGTCCGCAATAGGATGAGAGAGGCTGGACTCAGGGCTTGTAGGCCTGTTGTAAGGCAGGCCATCACCAGACATCACCGGCAATAACGTTGCCTATGGGCACAAACCCACCGTCGCTGGACCAGACAGGACTGGCAAAAAGTGCTCTTCACTGACGAGTCGCAGTTTTGTCTCACCAGGGGTGATGGTCGGATTCGCATTTATCGTTGAAGGAATGAGCGTTACACCGAGGCTTTACTCTGGAGCGGGATCGATTTGGAGGTGGAGGGTCCGTCATGGTCTGGGGCGTGTCACAGCATCATTGGACTGAGCTGGTTGTCAATGCAGGCAATCTCAACGCTGTGCGTTACAGGGAAGACATCCTCCTCCCTCATGTGGTACCCTTCCTGCAGGCTCATCCTGACATGACCCTCCAGCATGACAATGCCACCAGCCATACTGCTCCTTGTGTGTGATTTCCTGCAAGACAGGAATGTCAGTGTTCTGCCATGGCCAGCGAGGAGCCCGGATCTAAATCCCATTGAGCACGTCTGGGACCTGTTGGATCGGAGGGTGAGGGCTAGGGCCATTCCCCCCAGAAATGTCCGGGAACTTGCAGGTGCCTTGGTGGAAGAGTGGGGTAACATCTCACAGCAAAAACTGGCAAATCTGGTGCAGTCCATGAGGAGGAGATGCACTGCAGTACTTAATGCAGCTGGTGGCCTCATCAGATAGTTACTTTTGACCCCCCCCCTCCTTTTGTTCAGGGACACATTATTCCATTTCTGTTAGTCACGTCTGTGGAACTTATTCAGTTTATGTCTGTTGTTAAATCTTACGTTCATACAAATATTTACATGTTAAATTTGCTGAAAATAAACGCAGTTGACAGTGAGAGGACGTTTCTTTTTTTTGCTGAGTTTAGATTGAAATGTGGATTTAAAAAAAGCATGGGCTTGTGCCGTTTCAAAATATGTGGGGTGTTGCATGGAGACATATTGACTGAATCTATTACTAAACTATGTACTTCTTGCAGGGTTTGTAACTTTTAGTTTACAGCCTACGGGTACAGGTTTAATAAACATATAATATGAAATGGATTATGTACATGTAACCCCCCCTCGCTATATTTGATTTTTAATGCCCGTGCTGGTTTGAAATATATTTATATGCAGGAAGTATGCGGGGTGCTGTCCTCAGATAATCAAATGCGATGCTTTCGCCGTTAAGCCTATTTTCATGAATGTTTAATATTACTATTATTGTATTTGAATTTGGCGCTCTGCAATTTCACCGGATGTTGTCAAATCGATCCCGTTAACGGGATCCGATCCGTAACAGGTTAAATACAAATTTGGCTACAAAAAAAAGTATGGGCTTGGGCTCTGTTTCAAAACGTTTTTTTAATATTATGACAGCCATTCCACATGTTGCGTGGGAAATTCATTTATATTCCATTATATTTTTTATAGAAAATATATATGTGTATTGACTGATCAGGGTAAGTATATAAGTTTGACTAATTAACAAAATATTGATTTAATTTGCATGTCACAGCCATGTAGACTTATAGGCTGCACAGACCAGTAGTATAAATACACTTAATATGCTATTCTAATCTAATCTTAATACATTTTATTAGTCTTATAATGCTTCTTAGGACATGCCTAAATGAATGAATAATGGATTTCTTTGTGATGGTGTTCATTCAATGGATTTATTAAAATAGTTTGTCCTCGGCCCACAACTACTCCCACTCTTAAACTTACTGGCATTTGCACGAGAGGTAAAAAAGTCTTTTCCTGGCACGAATGTGGTAAAAATGGGACTGTATGAATGAGGTTACAGGGGGAAAGGTCCCATAGCCACAGGGGCATATATACTGTACCAGTCAAAAGTTAGGACACACCTACTCATTCAAGGTTTTATTTATTTATTTATTTATTTATTTATTTATTTATTTAAATAAATAAATAAATGAATAAATAAATAAATAAATAATGCATTCCAGGTGACTACCTCATGAAGCTGGTTGAGAGAATGCCAAGAGTGTGCAAAGCTGTCATCAAGGCAAAGGGTCGCTACTTTGAAGAATCTCAAATATATTTTGATTTGTTTAACACTTTTTTGGTTACTACATGATTCCATATGTATTATAGTTTTGATGTCTTCATTATGTAGAAAATAATAAAAATAAAGAAAAACCCTTGAATGAGTAGGTGTGTCCAAAGTTTTGACTGGTACTTTATGTTATTTAAGAGGTACTAGTGACCGCTTTTAAATACCTCAAATTGGGATTCGGTTGGGTAACAAACAAATAAAGGCACTTCCTCTCTACAACCATTCTTCTAGTGTTCTAGTTCTTATAACGTTCCTGATTCACTCGCTCTCTCCTCTTTCTATTCTGCTCTATCCTTAATCTACGCCTTTTGATCTGCCTAATGGTTTTTCAAATGGGGCATGTTGGGGAAATCCTTGCCAGAAATCACTACCAGTGCCAGTCTGATGAGTTACTCAACCTGCTGGCTCCATTCTAGCTCTATGTGGCACAAGTGGTGCCTAAGGCTGTTTAGGTGACCGTATTACCGCCACACCGGTGGTCACGAGTCATGAAGGCAGTCAAATTCCACTTCCACTTTAGTGACGGTAATTAGGCTTCTCCAAGCTCTGATGCTGGTAATTAGTAGCCTACCAAACTTGCTAACTGCCTGGTATTCAGCACTCGATCCTCCCTCTAATCACTCTGACATCAATGCAAATGTATTCAAAAATCGAATCAAACACTTAATGAGAGCCCATGATCTCATGTTGAGCAACATTTCTATGGGCTATGGAATTACGGGAGATAGAGTGATGGCCACAAATAAAAAAACAAGGCTCCATCAGCTTTCTATAGGCTAGGCCTACTATATTTATTTCTCAACTTACACAGCCTGGAGGTGTGTTGGATCATTGTCCTGTTGAAAAACAAATGATAGTGAGACTAAGCGCAAAACAAATGGTGTATCGCTGCAGAATGCTGTGGTAGCCATGCTGGTTAAGTGTGCCTTGAATTCTAAATAAATCACAGACAGTGTCACCAGCAAAGCACCCCCACACCATCACATCTCCTCCTCCATGCTTCACGGTGGGAACCACACACACACGGAGATCATCCGTTCAACTTCCCTGCGTTTCACAAAGACACGGCGGTTGGAACCAAGTCTCAAATTTGGACTCATCAGACCAAAGGACAGATTTCCACTGGTCTAATGTCCATTGCTTGTGTTTCTTGGGTTTAGCAAGTGTCCTCTTCTTATTGGTGTCCATTAGTAGTGGTTTCTTTGCAGCAATTCAACCACGAAGGACTGATTCATGCAGTTTCCTCTGAACAGTTGATATTGAGATGTCTGTTTCTTGAACTCTGTGAAGCATTTATTTGGGCTGCAATCTGAGGTGAAGTTAACTAATGAACTTAACCCCTGCAGAAGAGGTAACTCTGGGTCTTCCTTTCCTGTGGCGGTCCTCATGAGAGCCAGTTTCATCATAGCGCTTGATGGTTTTTTGCAACTGCACTTGAAGAAACTTTCAGACTGATCTTCAGGTCTTAAAAGTTATAATGGACTGTCAATTCTCTTTGCTTATTTGAGCTGTTATTGTCATAATATGGACAAATAGCCATCTTCTGTATACCCCCCCCCCCCCCCCCACCTTGTCACAACACAACTGATTGCCTAAAAAGCATTAAGGAAAGAAATGCCACAAATTAACAAGGCACACCTGTTAATTGAAATGCATTCCAGGTGACTACCTCATGAAGCTGGTTGAGAGAATACCATTAGTGTGCAAAGCTGTCAAGCAAAAGACGGCTACTTTGAAGAATTTCAAATATATTTGTTTAAAACTTTTTTCGTTACTACATGATTCCATATGTGTCATTTCATAGTTTTGATGTCTTCACTATGATTCTACAAATGTAGAAAATAGTCAAAATTAAAGAAAAACCTTGGAATGAGTAGGTGTGTCCAAACTTTTGACTGGTACTGTATATTATTTAGTATATGTAAAGACAAGATTAAATCAAGAATAGTCTGATGGGTGACAATATTAGCCTATCACGTGTGTATTATATATTATCATTTGTGAATGATGCCCAGCATAAGAAACTGCCTTTTTTTGTGACTTTTCTAATCCTAGTCCATAGGCCTAAATGTTAAGGTTTGTATCACAACTCAAGTGGCCAAATAATTTTAAGAAGTTAAGCACATTCATCGGAATTACAAGGGGTGTAGAGCCTAACTGGTATATATATATACAGTGGGGAAAAAAAGTATTTAGTCAGCCACCAATTGTGCAAGTTCTCTCACTTAAAAAGATGAGAGAGGCCTGTAATTTTCATCATAGGTACACTTCAACTATGACAGACAAAATGAAGAAAAAAAATCCAGAAAATCACATTGTAGGATTTTTAATGAATTTATTTGCAAATTATGGTGGAAAANCTGATGGGTGACAATATTAGCCTATCACGTGTGTATTATATATTATCATTTGTGAATGATGCCCAGCATAAGAAACTGCCTTTTTTTGTGACTTTTCTAATCCTAGTCCATAGGCCTAAATGTTAAGGTTTGTATCACAACTCAAGTGGCCAAATAATTTTAAGAAGTTAAGCACATTCATCGGAATTACAAGGGGTGTAGAGCCTAACTGGTATATATATATATATATATACACACACACACACAGCGCGTGAGCTTCAAGTTTGGGGAAGATAATTTTCACCATAAAAATGCACCTTCATAATAAAAGCATTACATGCATAATTGCATTTGTGGTCACTTTTGATAATGGTGTTTTCCCCCAATGGAGCATTTGCGCATAGCCTACTACCATGTGCGCATTGCTGCGCTTATAATGTGAAGAAATAGCCTAACAGTTTACCAACATTTTATGCTATACATTCTGATCTGTTGCGTCAGGCACATTGCATAAAAAAAAAGTTTTTTGATGCTAGTGGTTGTATTTATTTGGGATTCATCGCATCCCACAACTGTCCCAAACTGTTTGGAATATTATTTCATAATAGAATAGGTTGACTTTTGTACAATGGGGGAATAGTAGATTGACATAGGCTAGTGCTTTTGCTGTTCATTGGGCCTACTCATCTTGTTGGCTGACGAAAAGTAAATGTGGACAGTTCTCCCAATATCTTCAACATGCACCTCGGAATTGGATAAGGATGTGCACAGTTGTGTCCCCAATGTGTCGGTCTTTACTTGTAGCCTGTGAGAAAGACCCGATCATGTGACAGAGCCATGTGAGTGAGAGGCGGTTCGGATTGCGCAGCACACTCAGGGAGAAGGGCACAACACTGCACTCCGGGCCACAAAAGGCATGGATTTTTTTTAGGGTGCATTACAACCACAAAGGGGATGCCGCCTTGAAATTGGAGGTATTATCAAGTGCTTGTCAAATTGTGAATGAGAGACTGATGGAGTGTGTACAGCCGGTGCAAAAAACAAATCATTATGCTCTCATCATGCAGCCTTACAATGTATTAAAAATCAAAACATATAGCCCAACATTTGTAGAACAACTAAACTTACATGAATAACTAAATTAAGCATATAGGAGTACCTATTACTTTGTTAACTGCTCAACACTGAATAGCAGCATGTGCGCACTCCCTCAAATCGTTTGGAGAAAATATTTATAGTTTATTCAGCTTTGTTCAATTGTATTCTTCATACTAGAAAATAATGCCACGGAATTATAAGCAAATCTTGTCTGCTAAAGGAACTAGTGTAGCCCACAGGACAACTCTGTTCTGTTCTTCTGACAGACTACATTTTCTTCATATCATGCTTCTTAAGAACCGTCTAAATTAAATAATGGATTTATTGTGAAGGTGTAGGCTATATAACATGGATTCATTACTTTTTAAAATGGCTTGTAGGCTGTGTGGAAGCCAGGAGATGCTAAATGTGTTTATGTTAATTAACGGTCAAATACAGTGAGACCGACAGTTATTTGCTTGACAAATCACCAGCTGACAAAATTTCGTGACCACCACAGCCCTAGTGGTGCCAGTTTCACCATTTCTCACCCGCGCTGCATTATAAGCTACGAGGCCAGAGCACAGGGCCTTGGTTCAATGAAGTGTCATGGCGCCCTTTCAAGTAAAACACTCAAGCCCAGAGGAGGAAGGCCCTGGCATGGAGTCACGACACCAACGTCTTTCCACTACCCCCATGGATAAGGTACTGTAAACTACCATCTGTGTGTGAGAGTGAACCGGTTTCTTGTTTGTATTTGTCAGCAGCCTATTTGCGTACACATGTGCATGTTTCAGAGATAGTAACTGTACAGCACTGAAATGAAGTGGAAATCACATATTAAAAAAGGAGCGGTGATATGAAGAGATTATGAGACACAGACCAAGAGACAGACCGGGGGGAGTCGGGGGCGGATACATGATGGTTCCTTAGGGAAAGAAACGTGTCAGAGGTTAGAGGTCGCACCCTTCGATTGGGGAATGCCTGCATGAGGATCTGGAAGGAAGGTTGAAGGGAAGAGGAGGAGTGGGAAGAGAGGGGGAGGGGAGTAATGTGTGTCGGTAACCACCGAGGGATGTGTTGGACAGACTGAGACATGTTCTTAGGAGGCCCGCTACACACGTCTGTCTGTCTCCCAGAGCTCCTCACAATGACAGACAAGAAATGCAAGCATTGTAAATTACACACACACACACACACACACACACAGTCGAAGTGCTATACAACACAGCACAAAATGCCGCAGCACAGTTTCACTACACAATAGGGTTGGGCGGTATCCAGATTTTCATATGGATATATCGTCCTTCTCTCATACCGGGATATACGGTATGACTGGCTTAGTACACAAGGGCGCGCCAAACTTCCCCCCCGAAAAAAAGCCCATTGTGTGTCTATTACCAGAATATTAGTAGTAGAGAATTTCCATGAAGGCTGTAGCTAAATATGCTAACGAGCGCAAACTAAACTAATTGCAAAGAGAGGCACTCCAGCTCATAAAGTTATACATATATTAGGATAGGCGGTACTGAATGTCATTTTTGGTGAGTTTGAACATTTACAAGCGAATGTGAGAGTGACATTGTGCAAAGTTTTGACACATGCTTGTCTGAAGGAAGAACAGTACTGGCTCTGGAGCAGCATATGTAGGCTACATGCTGTGTTTGTGTGGAGTCTGGAGTCGCTAGGGCAACGGGCCTGCCTGCCTGCTCTGCTCAGAGAAGATGGGCCGAGAACAGAGAAGAAAAAAAACAAGGAAATCAGGATAGTGGCAGCTGTATAAATAACTCACGCAATGGTCTTTGACTTCTCAAACACGGCAGAAAGCTAACACAATATGATGCCCCGTCACTTTATTAATTCAGCCACTTACTTTGATTAACTAGCAAGTTCAACTTTGGGGTAAGGTTAACTCAGAATTCTGAAAGCATAAAAATAACTTGCTGCGTTTTGTAAATGCAGATGTAAAATACTTCTTATTGCAATTTCTGCTTGGCATCAGACTAATTTTGTGCTTCAGTTGCATTTGTCCATGAGAATTCACAAACAGGCATTCTACCAGCAGACAGCAGACTGGTGTAGCTACTTTTCTCGGTGTAGCCAGCCAACTTTTCCGCGGTAAAATGCAAGATTAACTTTAAGAAAAACATTATGAAATGTAGCTGGCTACATTCTTTCTATGATAAACATTAGAAATATGATGGCACCAGTTGACTGCAGGTATTTACATTAAAATGTACTGAAAAACTCAAATAAATGTGGCTATTTCCAAAAAAAACAGTAGACCCTATATACGGTAAGCCTACCACACACACACACACACACACACACACACACACACACACACACACACACACACACACACACACACACACACACACACACACACACACAACCAGTGCCTGCAATTCATGACATGGCACAATTCCACGCACACATGATTGGATGCGCACGCACACACAGTCACACACTCACGTGGACACATACACTAACAGAGAGAGTATATCAGTAAATCAAAGACACCGCAATGTAATCGTAGTAAGCAGAAATAAATGTTTAAATGTAAACCGTGTGTAAGACTGAGTGAGGTCTTTATCAAATCCATTTCTATACCGGTTTCGTTCTGAATCGGAGCCTTATTTCAGTCACAGTATAGTTTTAGACCACCCTGCAATTTGCTGACACACACACCCTCAAACGCTGGGTCTGTGCGTCCGTATGCATTAACATGAGCAGGTGTGTGTATGTGCTTGCAGGAGTTTGTTTGTGTGCGTTTCTGGAGGGCCCTGTTTTACAGCCTTCTAAAAGCAGAAGGAGCCTGGATCCAGGGCTGTGGTACAACAGAAAAATCACTGACTGACACACTGACAAGCCGACACTTGTCAGTCTGACTGACTGCAGCACGCAGACACCAGCTTTTTCACCAAGTTTAACTGCCGGTATCTTGGTCCTTTGTGCCTTTCCAACCCAAGTAATAATACAAAATTTAACAAAGGGGAAAAATAACAATTACCCTCAAAACCTGGGCAGAGAACGGAAGAGAGAAGCAGGAATCTGGAAGCTGTGTGTTCCTGCTTGCCTCCCATTCCAGGAAAAGCAGCATGGACCTTGGGAACTGGGAGAGGGAGGGAAGGAAGGAGGGAGAAGGGTGGTTGAGGTTGCACGGACTACCGTACATCAGACAAAACTGCAGCCTAAAGAGTTGTTTGTGAGTGCTCCGACCACCACTAACAAAAAAACGGAACATCTGCAAAAAGCGTCCAAAACATATTTTAAACGTAATGTAAAAAAGCTATTTCACCTTGCCTATGGCCACAACCCCACTGTGTCACTTGGTTGAACAGAGACCAGGGCACAGGCATTGTAATTTTTTCAAGATCCAAGCTGTAGTATGTATTCGAAATGTTAAAGCATACTCACTGCTGCAAGGAATTGATATAATACCAGACTGTACTCTAAAATCTATTTATTCACTTTAAAATTCATAGCATGGGTTATATCAGTTCAAGGTCACTTCAAATCTAAATCAAAGTTTGTTCCACTTCATGGGACAAAGAGATCAGAATGCTAAGAATGAGGTAGACTGAGCCCTCAAAATCAGCTCTCTACCACTAACTTTAGCACCTTGTATCTCAACCTCTACACAATATGTTGAGACAAGCTGGCAGTCAGACAGCACCCCCCTGTCTGCCAACCAAGGACACTCCACCATCTGCAGGACTAGGCCAAAAACCTCCACTGTGGATGGGTGACAAGGACACACACACACACACACACACCTCCCCCTTCCTCCACACTGGTCACCTGGTCATAATGTAAATACCTCTTGTCCTCTTGTCCGCCTTCCAGTTGCCATGGAAAAGTACAAGAGGAAAGTTGGACTGACTGCAGCAGAGGACTCCCCCTCCTCTCCCGGTCTCTGAAATATTCCCCATTCTGACTCAGCATCACTGCACTGAGCAGGAAGACAGAACCGGGTCATCACCGCAAGACAGAATGAGGTCATCACCCTGCACCACTCTACCGCAGGGCACCGCCACATGGGGTTCTAACACATCAGTTGTACTAGTGGTGTACTGCGGCCCGGTATCTAGTAGACTGAGGCGACTGTATAACCACTTCTAGTCCATTAGTGTTATAGTCGTTGAGGTATCCCCTAAAATTATGGAAACTCGGTGTATTTGGACATAGGCTGTACACAACAATGGTGGTCAGCTAGGAAGCTAGTGTTTGCAGAGCTGTGAGGGGGAGGGGTGGTGGTGAGTAGGCAGCAGCAGTAAAGGTTAGCTGGTCAGGAGCAGAGTGGGGGCTAGGCAGTAGAAGGAAATGCACTACGCAGCACATTCATGATTTGTAGGTGACAAACAGCTAAAAATAAGTGTCTGCAGCACAGAGCAGTCACAGAGACAGAACAGGCAACATAATACTGAGGCACATTGCAACACAGACCTACATACTGAAAATCAAACATATCTAATGAATATACACATGGAGGAATATTTACACACTCATACCAATTCATGCATTATAGCCCTAACAAACAGGAATCAATGCAGTATATGTTTCATGGTAATGAACAAACACATCTACACCCCCCCCCCCCACACACACACACACACACACACACAGTTGGTGTATATGCACACAAATACCTTCCCCCAAAACTGTTGCCACAAAGTTGGAAGCACAGAATCCTCTAGAAAGTCATTGTATGCTGTAGCGTTTACAGTTGGCACTATGCATTGGGGCAGGTAGCGTTCTCCTGGCATCCGCCAAACCCATATTCGTCCGTCGGACTGCCAGAAGGTGAAGCGTGATTCGTCACTCCAGATAACGCATTTCCACTGGTCCAGAGTCCAATGGCGGCTAAATTTACACCACTCCAGCTGACAATTGGCATTGCGCATGGTGATCTTAGGCTTGTGTGCAGCTGCTCAGGCCATGGAAACCCATTTCGTGAAGTTCCCGACTGACAGTTCTTGTGCTAACGTTGCTTCCAGAGGCAGTTCTAGCAGGGCAGAAATTTGGCGAACTCACTTGTTGGAAAGGTGGCAATCTTTGATGGTGCCAAGTTGAAAGTCACTGAGCTCCTCAGTACAGGCCATTCTACTGCCAATGTTTGTCTATGGAGATTGCATGGCCGTGTGCTCGATTTTATACACCAGTCAGCAACGGATGTGGCTGAAATAGCCGAATCCACAAATTTTAAGGGGTGTCCCCATACTTTTTAGTATACCTTACACCACACACTGTGAATCATGCTATAACCGTCAGTAACGCACTAATAAAGTTGTCCCCTACTCCCAACACACCCAGGCCACCACGTGGTGCCAGAATGCGCTCTGGTCCATAAAGTGTTGTCAAATCCTAGACAAAATGGCATTTAGGAGTGCCCTGCTTTGTTTGGTTACACAGTATTACTGATGGGTGGTTCCATGTCATTTCAGCAAGCCATGAAACCAATCTCAGATTGTTCTGAAATCATTGATGTAGTTAGAAACAGATAAGATTAATATTCTTGCAACATTATGAGAACATCATTCTGAGAATTTAAGCAAAATAATATCCAATAAAAATAGTACCCAACATCCAATTTGGACCCAGTGTTTTGTAACATGGAGTAAGACATGAGGAATCCAAAGACATGGTTAAAAGCCACCCATGGACCCCCCACCAAACAGTATCAGTTCTCAGTGTCTGACAAGTAATATGGAACTGTGATGTATTCTCAGTGAATGTGGTGTTGTCTTTTACCCAGTTAACTTCTTTGGGAGCAGCGCACGAGGTGACCGTTTTGGAGAGCCTGGCGTGCCCAAAGTAAAATGCCTCCCATTCAGGCCCAGAAAATAGGATATGCACATATTTAGTACCATTGGATAGGAAACACTCTGAATTTTCTAAAAGTGTTAACCATTTGTCTGTGAGTAAAACAGAACGGATATGGCAGGGGAAAACCCGAAGAATTTCTGTCCTGGAAAAAGTGGTTTTGACAGATTGCCTCATTTAGAACCCCTCCCTTATGAAAATGCCCATATAAGGGCATATGAATGCAGGACCTATCGCTTCCTCTGGATGTCAACAGTCTCGAGAAAGTGTTCTGATTCTTTTTAGCTGCTTTTAGAGCAGAGAAGATGACTAATAAGGAAGTGTCCACACAGATGTCAATACAAGTAAATGCGCGTTCACGGCTGGCACGTTCTTTGTTTTTTTCCTTTCTTATCGCCCAGTTTATATTCCGGTTGAAATATTCTACTAGTTATACATAAAAGTGTTCCTAAGGATACATTTAAAATTATGTTTGATTGTTCTTGGACAAGTTTATAGGTATAAGTTGAACGAGTTCTCTTCACGTTTCAATGGACGATTGGAGGCTCTATTTTCTCATTATATCGCGCCAACCAAACTGAGATTTATGGATATAATACATTACTTTTTCTAACAAAAGAACCATGGATTGTCTTCGTTGGACACTTGGGAAGCACTCTTCAGAAGTTCTTCAAAAGGTAATTGATTTGTTTTCGCAGTGAAATGTGTTGTGTGAACCGTGATAGCTTATGAATTTATGGTAAATGGGAAAAATATGTTAGGTGCTACCCTCAAACAATCAAATGTGGTGCTTTCGCCGTAAAGCCTTTTTGAAATCTGACAACGCTGTGATATTGCCAAGAAGCAGAGCTTTTGATGACTATGAAACACTTGTATATTGATGCATGTTTAATAATTCAACTTTTGGATTTTGAATTTGGCGCCTTGCATTTCACCTGGTAGTGTCGGGAGCTAGCGCCCCACCGCTCCCTAAGAAGTTAAGAGAAATCTGTCATTAAAGTTGTTGGGTTTATGTCCCATTCTACATCCTGACATCACCAGGATCTTAAACATTATATACAAAATTGTTTAAAGTGGCTAGTGATACATTTGTTACATCCAATTCCT
>QNTS01000075.1:59303-122259 GCA_003317085.1 Hucho hucho | reverse complement strand
AAAAAAAAAGTGTCCTCTCACTGTCAACTGCGTTTATTTTCTGCAAACTTAATATGTTCATACAAATATTTACACAACAAGATTCAACAACTCAGACAAACTGAACAAGTTCCACAGACATGTGACTAACAGAAATTGAATAATCTGTTACTGAACAAAGGGGGGTATCTGGTGTGATCACCAGCTGCATTAAGTACTGCAGTGCATCTCCTCCTCATGGACTGCACCAGATTTGCCAGTTCTTGCTGTGAGATGTTACCCCACTCTTCCACCAAGGTACCTGCAAGTTCCAGGACATTTCTTGGGGGAATGGCCCTATCCCTAACTCTCCGATCCAACAGGTCCCAGACGTGCTCAATGGGATTGAGAGCCAGGCTCTTCTCTGGCCATGACAGAACACAGACATTCCGGTCTTGCAGGAAATCACACACAGAACGAGCAGTATGGCTGGTGGCATTGTCATGCTGGAGGGTCATGTCAGGATGAGGCTGCAGGAAGGGTACCACATGAGGAAGGAGGATGTCTTCCCTGTAACGCACAGCATTAAGATTGCCTGCAATGACAACAAGCTCAGTCCGATGATGCTGTGACACCGCCCCAGACTATGACAGACCCTCCACCTCCAAATCGATCCCGCTCCAGAGTACAGGCCTCGGTGTAACGCTCATTCCTTTGACGATAAACGCGAATCCGACCATCACCCCTGGTGAGACAAAACCGCAACTCGTCAGTGAAGAGCACCTTTTGCCAGTCCTGTCTGGTCCAGCGATGCAGGGTTGTGCCTATAGGCAACGTTGTTGCCGGTGATATAAGGCAAGTCCTCACCAGACAACAGGCCTACAAGCCCTGAGTCGGGCCTCTCTCAGCCTATTGCGGACAGTCCGAGCACTGAAGGAGGGATTGTGCGTTCCTGGTGTAACTCAGGCTGTTGTTGTTGCCATCCTGTACCTGTCCCGCAGGTGTGATGTTCAGATGTACCGATCCTGTGCAGGTGTTGTTACACGTGGTCTGCCACTGCGAGGACAATCAGCTGTCCGTCCTGTCTCCCTGTAGTGCTGTCTTAGGCGTCTCACAGTACAGAGTCAGTAGAAAGGCCTCTAGTGTCCTACATTTTCAGAACTGTGACCTTAATTGCCTACCGTCTGTAAGCTGTTAGTGTCTTAACGACAGTATTTAAACCCTTTACAATGATGATCTGTGAAGTTATTTGGATTTTTACAAATTATCTTTGAAAGACAGGGTCCTGAAAAAGGGACATTTCTTTTTTTGATGAGTTATATATACACAGTTGAAGTCGGAAGTTTACATACACCTTAGCCAAATACATTTAAACTCAGTTTTCCACAATTCCTGACAATTAATCCTAGTAAAGATTCCCTGTCTTAGGTTAGTTCGGATCACCACTTTATTAAGAATGTGAAATGTCAGAATAATAGAGAGAATTATTTATTTAAGCTTTTATGTCTTTCATCATATTCCCAGTGGGTCAGAAGTTTACATACACTCAATTATAATTTGGTAGCATTGCCTTCAAATTGTTTAACTTGGGTCAAGCGTTTTGGGTAGCCTTCCACAAGCTTCCCACAATAAGTTGGGTGAATTTTGGCCCACTCCTCCTGACAGAGCTGGTGGAACGGAGTCAGGTCTGAGTCAGGCTTGCTCGCACAAGCTTTTTCAGTTCTGCCCTCAAATTTTCTAATGGATTTAGGTCGGGGCTTTGTGATGGCCACTCCAATACCTTGACTTTGTTGTCCTTAAGCCATTTTTCCACAACTCTGGAAGTATGCTTGGGGTCATTGTCCATTTGGTAGACCCATTTGCGACCAAGCTTTAACTTCCTGACTGATGTCTTGAGATGTTGCTTCAATATATCCACATAATTTAGGTTGGAGTCATTACAACTCATTTTTCAACCACTACACAAATGTCTTCTATTACCATCCAGAGCAACTAAACATCTTCAAACACTGTCTAGAGACTGTTGACATCCAGTGGAAGCAATAGGTACTGCAATCTTACTCCCAGAAATGGCTGTTTTCAATAGGGAGGGGTTCAAAATGAGGCAATGTGTCAAACACTTTTTCCAGGACAGAAATTCCTCGGGTTTTCGCCTGCTATAACACTTCTGTTGTACTCACATTATTTGAACACTCTTAGAAACTTCAGAGTGTTTCCTATCCAATAGTACTAATTATGTGCATATCCTATTTTCTGGGCCTGAGTGGCATGCATTTTACTTTGGGCACGCCAGACTCTCCAAAACAGTCACCTATGCAGCCGCTCCCTAAGAAGTTAAAGAAGAAAAAAAAAAAAAGTCTGCACGTTCAAACTAAAACAGTGTAACTAAAAAGAAAGCGCAATTGTAATTCCCAAACTCTAAAAGTAATTGGAAAGGTAGATACAAATTGTGTGTGACATTGTGGTTACAATAAAGAAGGTAGCCCATCATGTAAATGTTTCCTATTAGGAGGACAATAGACTTTTTATAGTCCGGCTACTGTTGTGAAAATCCCTCAACTTGCAATGCATTCGATGCTTAACTTGTTAGGCAGCGGCTCCCGTGGTGACGGTTTTGGAGAGTCTGGCTTGCCTAAAGTAAAATGCTTGCCACTCAGGCTCAGAAAATAGGATATGCACATAATTAGTACTATTGGATAGGAAACACTTAGGTTTCCAAAAGTGTTAACATTTTGTCTGTGAGTGTAACAGAACTCATTTGAAAATTCCATCCGGAAATGTCATTCTGGTGGCTTATGGCTCACTTAGAGAGACTGCCTATTGAAAAGTCTTTATACCAGGACACTGAATGTAGTACCTATTGCTTCCACTGGATGTCGGCAGTGTATAGGTAAAGTTTCATGGCAATCGGAACCAATGTGTTCAATAGGTAGGGGTTTTGGTGAGGGGAGCTCTTTTTCAGTTGCACGTTTTTGGGCGCACGTTTGGCTGAGCGGTCCACTTTATTTGACTTATATAACGTTTAGGTGACCATCCAAGTGAAAGATTATCACTTTTATTCATAAAAGATAAGTGAAGGATGCATTTTAATTGGTTTTTGTTTTGTTGAGGGAAAGTTTATAGGTTTAGTTGAGCGCGTTCTCTTCACGTTGGATTTTCTGAACACAAGGCGCCAACCAAACGGAGATTTATGGATATAATAAATTACTTTTTCTAACCAAATACCCATGGATTGTCTTCGTTGGACACTTAGGAAGCCCTCTGCAGAAGTTCTACAAAAGGTAAGGCACAGGTTTCCCTGTGAAATGCATTTTCTATCGACCGCGCTGGCTAAAGATTTCATGGTTATGGAAAATATTGAAGGTGCTACCCTCAAACAATCAAATTCGACAACGCTGTGATATTGCCAAGAAGCAGAGCTTTTGATGAGTATGAAACACTTGTATATTGGTGCATGTTTAATAATTCAACTTTTGGATTTTGCCTTGCATTTCACCTGGTAGTGTCGGGAGTGGGGCGCTAGCGCCTAACAAGTTAAGTACTCTAAAGTGTAATATTTCTAAACGCAAAACAGCATTTCTTCATCAACATCTTTATGGTTTCCTTAATTTTGTCCTTTTTTTCCTGTAGCAATTTTTAGCAAATTGCTCAAGGTCCACAGTTGATTCGTCTGTGAAGATTACGTTACTGAATGTCTCGCCAGCTTTGATCCATACGTGGGCCTGCAGGACGCAAAGTTCTTTGTTTGTCAGACGAATCATTGGGTCGAAACTACAGAACAGCACAAAACAAGCGAACACACACATGGTTAATGTTCTGAGAATAACATACATACATATATATATATAAATAAATTAGAGGTTGACCTAAGACAGGGAATTTTTACTAGGATTAAATGTCATAAATTGTGAAAAACTTTGTTCAAATGTATTTGGCTAAGGTGTATGTAAACTTCCGACTTCAACTGTATATATATTTTTTTATAAATGTGCAAACATTTCCAAACACTTGTTTCCCCTTTGTCATTATGGGGTATTGTGTGTAGATTGATGAGATTAAAATTTTATTTAATTGATTTTAGACTAAGGCTGTAACGTAACAAAATGTGGAAAAAGTCAAGGGGTCTGAATACTTTCCGAATGCACTGTATCTCTCACTTGGTCAGGATATTTAAGCCTCCATATATCCACTAGTTCCAATATTTGTAATTTCTTTAAGTGGATGAGGGTGATGGTTTGTAGTGCCATTTCCTTTAACTTCCATTGAGATATCAAAAACCGTATTATAATCCCCCACCACAATAGTGTCATGTATTGCCTGTAAGCTCGATAAATTATCATATATATTTTCATGGATCATCATTATTTCGACCATATAGATTAATGAGACAAATATTTGTATGGTCCAATAACATTTAAAAGGATCCACCTTCCTTGTGGATCTGTTTTTACAGTTGGCACATTCCAGCAAAGAAATGTGTCAGATGTCAGCAAAAAACAAAAATCACTTATTGTCTTATCAGGTGAAATTATAAATTGCAAGAAGAAATCAGCATTTTAAAATGAATAGATTTGAAAACAATCATTCCAGTGAGTGTCATTGGCACCAATGCGTGTCATTTGCTCAATGTTAAGAGTTGAGAAAGGAAGTTGATATAATTTCAAATAAGATACTCTTCTACTGTTGGTCTGTAATTCAACATCTGTTATGGTTGTTGCTAGCGGTATTGATGAAAAAAAAAAAATCCCACAACCACCCACCCACCCACACACTTCCTCCGGACCCACAGTTGAATAACCCTGCTCTAATCCAACCACTCTGTGATCTACACAGACACACTCCACCCCCATCCCCCCGTCCCCACCATCACATCCCTGCTTAATCCTGATTAGAGATACCCGGCAGAGAGCCACTATGCACCCCGCAAACACGCAACCTGCCTGCACCCCTCCACCCTGCCGCCATCCCTTCTATCCTCTCTCCCTGTCCCGTCAACTCCCCCACCTTCCGGTTGGTCTTGCCAGTAACTGAGGGGATCGAAACTGCATCAAGGCTGCATTTTTAAAAAAAGGGGGGGGGACTGGGGAGAGGCATATCCTATCATTAATTTAATCTAAAGGCTTTTTCTAACTGCCTCAGCAACTGCTAGGACTGGGGAGGAAATAGTGGGGCTCTTATAGAGCCAACTGGCACCTTACAGACAGTTCTACCAGGTAGGGCCCACAGTCTTCTACCTATTGGGATAGCCATGGCAGGTACAAGCAGGGATCCCATAGCCAGACACATAGTGGGACTCTATGATAATTGGGATGAATAGTGTAGCATGCATGCTCCCCTGAACTATGGGCAGAGAAATCAGACACTAGTGGGATTTTTATTTTATTTTCACAAATTTGCTATACTTCCTGGTCCTGGTTGTACATAGCGAACCCTGGAGGATATGCAGTACCACTAATGAGAAATCGCACACACGCACCCTTTAGTAGAAAGAAGAAACAGCCAGCAGTCGGTCTCTGGGAAGAGCTCCAAGCCCCCCGTCATGCCTCCATCATCTGTTCATAGTAAGAGTGGAGACATGCTGAAAGACAGGCAGAATCATAGGCTGTGCAGGCCTCCCATTCATATGTTTACAAACAGCCAGCACATGACCATGACGCACGCACGCACAAGCACACAACCGCTCTCACAGACAGGATCTTCAACATATACCCTGCAGATGCATAAACAAGTAAATACACACACAATCAAGTTAGAAAATCCCACAAAAACATCCCCCTAAACCATGGTGTGGTAGCAGCTGTCTGTCTTTTTGTAGTGCAGTATTGTCAATGGGTCTGGGGCAACCGGCTGACTCGCTCTCTCTCTCTCTCTCGTCTGTCCACACTACTCTCCGTCTCATATAACCAATCCATGCTCAGAATAGGACAGTCCTATTTTTTCCATTCCAGCAGTAATGTAATACATTGTTATGGAGAGGTAAAAAAAAAAAATAGAAAAAAAAAAATAGAAAAATAAATGTGGGACGTGACATTCCGCATCTGGAACCGCTCTGGAGCACGTGCGTCGCTCTCCAGATCTCTGCACTCACTCTCCGTTTTCACCAGGAAGGAATTCTGTAACCTGATCCTCTAGTTGTCTTTAGTGCACTGACCAACCTCAAAGGGCCCGGTGGCAGGCGCACGCGCGCACACACACTCAGTGTAGTGGGGCAGTCAGCCCTGACCCATACTCACTCAGAGGGAAAATATCAACATCACACGTGTAAACTATAGGTTCAAAACACAACACAGACAAGCTTCAACACATATACCACAAGTACAGCAAAGTCAAAAACACATTCTGCCTTGATTTTGTCCCAAGCTATGGTCTCAACATTCATTTAATAGCATTGCCCCAAACACAACACACTAGTTAACATGGGAATGGGACAGGGGGGCAAGGGCAGGGGCGGTGAACACTAGCAGCTGGCTCCTGTGAGTTCTATATTTAAATCTCATTTGACAGTGAAAGTGCTGATTGGGTGCAGGAGGGGATCAGAGGGGCGGCAGGGGCACTCTGAAGCCATCCCAGTTGCCTTTCACAGCCATACCTACAGGTGCCCCTGTTAACTGCCCTGGCATTGGCCTGGCCCAGTGGAACTGCCATCCACTCACACTCTGCACATACACAACCACATGAAATCAACCAACTAACACATCTACTGACTGATGTTCACTACCGAAGTACATTTATGATGCTGGTCACATTTATCAATGACTAAGTCCTCTGCCTTTATGAGTCTACAGCAAAGGTTATCAACTAAAGTTTGATCCTATTATGTGTGAATCTTTCATTTATTTCAACAACATGACACGCTATCGATACCCAGGGCAACGATTAGGGCCGAGACGATACCAGTATCGCGATACTCCGTAGTATCGTGGCAAGTAAACAGAACATGAAGCAGATTTAAACTCCTTTAGGAAAACAGCCCTAATGTTGGAAACAAACATCATTATGTTGTCATCCTGAGTCACATTTATTTATTTTCAAAGCTAGAGGACACTATATTTCACATACACTGCCCAGACAGTACTCAGAACCCTTGACTTTTCCCACATTGTTAGGTTACAGCCTTATTCTAAAATGGATTAAATAAAAATCCTCAATCTACACACAACACCCCATAATGACAAAGCGAACAGGTTTTTAGAAATGTTTGTTTTTTATTTTTAATAAATGTACAAACACATATTTACATAAGTATTCAGACCCTTTACTATGTAACTAGAAATTAAGCTCAGGTATATCCTGTTTCCGTCGATCAACCTTGTTTCCACAACTTGATTGGAGTCCACCTGTGATGAATTCAATTGATTGGACATGAATTGGAAAGGCACACACCTGTCTATATAAAGGTCCCACAGTTGACAGTGCATGTCAGAGCAAAAACCAGGCCATGAGGTCAAAGACATTTTCCGTAGAGCTCTGAGACAGGATTGTGTCGAGGCACAGATCTGGTGAAGGGTACCAAGACACTTCTGCAGCATTGAAGGTCCCCAAGAACACAGTGGCATCCATCATTCTTAAATGGAAGAAGTGTGGAACCACCAAGACTTCCTAAAGCTGGCCGCCTGGCCAAACTGGAGCAATCGTGGGAGAAGGGCCTTGGTCAAGGAGGTGACCAAAAACCAGATGGTCACTCTGAAAGAGCTCCAGAGAACCTCTGGAGATGGGAGAACCTTCCAGAAGGACAACCATCTCTGCAGCACTCCACCAATCAGGCCTTTATGGTAGTGGCCAGACGGAAGCCACTCCTCAGTAAAAGGCACATGACGGCCTGCTTGGAGTTTGCCAAAAGGCACCTAAAGACTCTCAGACCATGAGAAACAAGATCCTCTGGTCTGATAAAACCAAGATTGAACTATTTTGCCTGAATGCCAAGTGTCACATCTGGAGGAAACCTGGCACCATTCCTAAGACGAAGCATAGTGGTGGCAGCATCATGGTGTGGGGATGCATTTCAGCGGCAGGGACTGGGAGACTAGTCAGGATCGAGGCAAAGATGACAGAGCAAAGTACAGAGAGATCCTCTGATGAAAACCTGCTCCAGAGCGCTCAGGACCTGGGGTGAAGGTTCACCTTCTAACAGGACAACGACCCTAAGCACACAGCCAAGACAACGCAGGAGTAGCTTCGGGACAAGTCTGAATGTCCTTGAGTGGCACAGCCAGAGCCCGGACTTGAACCCGATCGAACATCTCTGGAAAGACCTGAAAATAGCTGTGCAGCAACGCTTCCCATCCAACCTGACAGAGTGTGAAAGGATCAGCAGAGAAGAATGGGAGAAACTCCCCAAATACAGGTGTGCCAAGCTTGTAGCGTCATACCCATGAAGACTCAAGGCTGTAATCGCTTCTTCAAAAAAGTACTGAGTAAAAGGTCTGAATACTTATGTAAATTTCATTTTTTTATTTTGTTTTAGAAATTTGCTAAAATTTCTATAAACCAGCTTTTTGCTTCGTCATTATGGGTATTGTGTGTAGTTTGATGAGGAAAAAAACAACAACTATTTAATACATTTTAGAATAAGGCTGTAACGTAACAAAATGTGGAAGTCAAGGGGTCTGAATACTTTCCAAATGCACTGTACAGCAGGTTTTTAAAGGACCAAAGACTTTGTTCTGCTTTGCGGTTTCATTTTTGCTATGGAAAGAATATCCCAATGCTGGTATCGTCACAGCCCTAGCAACGATATCTAGCACTGCAATGCCCCAGCCCTAAAGTTCAGTAAATACCGAACCTGATGCTGTCACTTTAAAAATGCCACTGTACATTTGTGTAATAAAGACCCTTCCTAGGCAGGCAAAAAGAAAATCAAAGTAGCATTGCATAGAATCTGAAAGGGTAAAGCAGATACACGTTCCTTTACACTGTGGCTGTATATGGCATATGGTGTACTGTTGCTTATGCCCAGAGGGCAGTGTGTTTAGGAAAATATTAAGAATATGTTTCTCTACTATAAATGTTTGATAAGCGATTGCATAATGTGTATATGTAAAGCAACGTGGCCTTACTCAGAGTGAGATAAGGAGAAAGAGACAACAGCACTCTTTTTGCCTTCTCTACTAGGTGCTGCTCTGCCCAAGACCCTGGTGGGCAGTGGACACAAAAAAAAACTGCCAGCATTGGGCATACACCCCAATGTGTGAGTGAGTGAGTGAGTGAGTGAATCAGCACAGTAAGTGTTGAGGACAGGCTGGCACAGCATGCGGGCACTGCAGAGCAGTTATGACTGGGCATGTATGCCTCAGCGTGCTATGCACCAGAAGCCTCATACGCTGTGCGGGCACTCTGTCACATACCCTCCACCACCTCCTCTGTCGTGCTCTAGGCTAACGTCTGCGTCCTCTAACTTCACTGTACTGTATTCAAACATGAAGGATAAGGAGGGAGAGAATGGGATTCGCTCACACCACACACACACACACACACACACCACATTCGAACGGGAAGGACAAAGACAGAATTACACTACCACCACTCGATCTATACTTTACTGCATATAAAACACACACACTCCCACTGCAATAATTTCCTGTGGCATCGCCAAGCAACTCAATAAAAAAAAATACAAAACATATGCATGTGTAGCCCATCAGCAGCAAGAATTTAACTGATATTGAGAGCAATTGATGCCATGCATGTTCCATCATCACTGTAATAAAAAAGAAACACTGTCAGAAGTCACCTGCAGTAAACTCTGGGAGGTGTTTTGTAAACCATCTGTTATTATCTTTCCTATGGGGTGTGCAATTTACAGAATGTACAGTATTCTGTAGGGTACTGCATCATTGTTTACATATACAGTACTGTGTCTGAAATTCGTAAAAACGTGATAATACGGAAGTTGAGCGCACACAGTATTTGTGCAAATTCGAATATTTACAGTCCTTTGAGGTAGTCACCTGCCTGGTATCTGAAGAGGAAGTTCAATTCCCTTTGTTGGAACATCAGTGAGTTAAATTGTATTGTGTAACGGTTGCATTAGTACCTTTGGAAGGCCCCCGTCTTGGAGTGCCACTCATCTGACACGTCCCCTCTTCACACACACGCACACTCTGCGCCCTACGCGCACCCGCATTGGCAGACTGAATGGATAAATAAATCATTTCTTGCCGAATCTATTCTTCAACCCACAAGTCTTTCAAACGGCTCTCTGTCATAGCAATAACAGGCAATGGACAGAAACAGAAACGCACAACCCAGTGCGTATGAGAGAATAGCACAAGATCAGATGCATTGTTACAATAGCCTATTGCATGCAGTATGTGGTATGTAAAGTGAAGCCTACTTGTAATACCCAGCACAGAAAAACAAAGCAATAAAATACTGCTCATAAAATGTGGTGCACTTTGACACATTGGAGCCAACCTGGTGTCAAGGTGATATGTTACAATGTTGACTCGGTTGGTTTAATAAATAGGCTAGAGCACTGACACGTGTAGGCCTATACATGAAGACAATACGTTCCAGGCTGCTATATGAATTGCGATGCTATTCGCACTGACCACGTCCACCAGTTTGACAGACATGTTAATAGGCTAGCATTTGTCTGTAACTTACCCAAACTGCCGGCGAAACCGTCCATTTCTGAGAGAAATAGCCGAGCAGACACCAAAGATATTCCTGTTATGACGGGTCCTATTCGGGAACAGTGGGAGAATGTCGGACTCTATGCGGGCTATCCAGACTGGCAGGCAAGGCGGAATTTTCACAAGCCAACTGTTCTCGCAGTGGTCGCAACCGTATCGTAGTAAACTGGGGGTCTGTCGAGTCGCAGTGGATTCTCTGTCCGGAGCAACACCGTGGTTCTCTGGGCCAGTTGATCACACGCTCTTGCTTGACTCCACGATGGTACACCTCCGCCGGGGGAGGTAGGATAGGCAGAGCTCGGCTTTCGCATTTCCGACTCCGCCCGCTTTGGCACGACTTGCTTCCCTGGAGTGGCTAGTCTGAGCGCGCCTCAATTTGACACAACTGAGGATCCCTATGTGCAGGCCAATATATACACTACCGTTCAACCGTTTGGGGTCACTTAGAAATGTCCTTGTTTTTGAAAGATTTTTTTTTTTGGTCCATTAAAATAGCATCAAATTAATCAGAAATACAGTGTAGACATTGTTAATGTTGTAAATGACTATTGTAGCTGGAAACTGTTTTTTTTTTATGGAATAGCTACAAAGGCGTACAGAAGGTCAGCAACCATCACTCCTGTGTTCCAATGGCACGTTGTGTTAGCTAATCCAAGTTTATAATTTTAAGAGGCTAGTTGATCATTAGAAAACCCTTTTGCAATTATGTTAGCACAGCTGAAAACTGTTGTCCTGATTAAAGAAGCAATAAAACGGGCCTCCTTTAGGCTAGTTGAGTATCTGGAGCATCAGCATTTGTGGGTTCGATTACAGGCTCAAAATGGCCAGAAACAAAGGACATTCTTCTGAAACTCGTCAGTCTATTCTTGTTCTGAGTTCTTATTCCCGCTATTCCATGTGGGAAACTGCCAAGAAACTGAAGATCTCGTACAACGCTGTGTACTGAAATTTCAGTCCGCCTGAAGTAAATACAATTGATTAGACATGATTGTTCATATAAGGTCTCAAAGTTGACAGTGCATGTCAGAGCAAAAAACAGAGGATTGTGTCGAGGCACAGATCTTGTGAAGGTTACCAAAACACTTCTGCATCACTGAAGGTCCCTAAGAACACAGTGGCCTCCATAATTCTTAAATGGAAGAAGTTTGGAACCACCAAGACTTCCTAGAGCTGGCCGCCTGGCCAAACTGAGCAATCGGGGGAGAAGGGTCATGGTCAGGGAGGTGACCAAGAACCCGATGGTCACTCTGACAGAGCTCCAGAGGTCCTCTATGGCTTATTCACCCCTACCTCCAGTACGGGAATACTTCCAAAGGCCTGGGACAGGTTGTCACTCTCCATGTCTGCTAGGGTGGCTTGGTTAGATATGAGGGTCTGTCTTCTGATTGAAGTGCCGCAGTTAGAGTGCCATTCTCTTTCAAGGTGTCTGCTAGCTCTTTCAGTGATGTAAACTCATGTATGTAGAGGAAAAGTGCAGCGTCTAGGCGTTTAAACCTTCCAGTGCCATTGTTGTAGGTGTTAATGGTGAAGGGTCGATTATCAGGCTCCTGTTCATCAAATACCAAGATCTGTCGACCATTAGTGATTCCTCTGTTTCTGACATGGCCAAAGTGCCTACATGCTGCAGAATACCAAGCAGCAGTATGCTCTGTATAGAAGAACAGGTCAGCAGTTGTATTCCTGTCTCAAATTAGGGTATAATCAGCAAACAATGTCTCTGTATTTTCCCTCCGCAGTTTCTGATGCTGTTTAGAATGTTCAGTTATTTTCTGCTGGTAGATCAATGGTATGTGCCAAGATCCTGCTACTGTAGCCATTGTTGGATTTGAGTATTGATGCATGCAACTTTTTAAATAATGCACTTTTTATAATGAGAATTCAGTGATTGTCATGAATTTTGGGTTGACAATTAGACTATAGTTTGTATTTTACTGTCAAAAATAGGATTCCAGAATTATTATTCAATTTTTCTTAAATAGAGATGAAATGCATACATCTTTATGTGCACTAACTAATATTATAGGCTAATTCATTTGGGGGAAAGTAAGTGGAAACTCAAAACACAAAAAACTAAATCGCTATCTCTAAATATAATAGCCACTGTTAGTAGCCATGTGTAGGCAACTTCCCATGAGACCTAGGCCTATGCCCTCGAAATGGCTGGTGCCCAATTTGCACTCGCGCCGCTCCGTATCTCAAAGCCATATCAAATATTTTGGTTGTAAAATAGTTGCTATTGAACTGAATATTGAGAGTTGAGAAATACAAACAATACCTACAGAAAGCTGAGACCCTCCTCTCTTTTGACAGGGACAAAGGGACAAAGCTTCCAAAGCTGTGTCTTTCCCACAATTGCATTTAGAAATGTTATAAGATCAGAATGCATTTTTCTCTTGAGCGCATGGTGGGTAAGGAGAGTGGCTTTGTTCATTACAGCAGCAGGCCCCAGCGAAATCATAGGGGCAGGGCAGATAAGGGCCGGACATGAGGATAATGCACATCAATGTTTGAAATCATGGTTTAAGCCGGCCCAATGTTGGTGACAATGTAGATTGTGATCTTTCTGTGTTTATAAGCACCATTTCTGTTTTTTACTATCTATAATCTTCTGTGTCTAACTGATGACAGTCGGACCAGGTCTCTTTGCTGGTGCAATGTTTGACTTTGAATGTGAGTTTGCATGACTTCAGCTCAGCCTATCAGAAAACCGTCTGTTGGGCTCATTAAAGATTAGTATAACATAAATTGCCCCAACAAATTTCAAGAAAATATCTTAACAGGCCTATGTGCTGCCGGCCATATCACCTTTTTCATTGTTTTATTTTTATATATAAAAAAAAAAAATTGTGTGTAAATTTTGACCAGCCCACCTAACAAAAAAATTGTCCAGCCCATCTGGCATTTGCCAGAATTGCCAATCCGCCCCTGTCTATTGGGTGCCGTGACACAATGCATAACAGTCTGACCCCCCAAAAAATGTGTGGATTGACTGGACTTTTCACAATTGACAATTCGAATCCAAGATCTATGGTTAATTGGTGGTTGTCCTTTCCCAGTAGAAGTCATGGGTATGACATCACCACATCTCAGTCTGTGCCAGACTGTGACCCGTCTTACCAGAAGACACTCGTTCCATCCCACGCCCTCGCCCTTTGACAGAGCCAATCAACCAAATGCCAGAGTATCAAGACCAGTGAGCTGTCCTTAATGGCTGGTCCCCCCTACTGTAGGGATGGGAGGAAGTGTGTGTGTGTGTGTGTGTGTGTGTGTGAGAGAGAGAGATAAAGAGAGAGAGAGAGAGAGAGAGAGAGAGAGAGAGAGATAGAGGTGTCATTGTGAGAAATTGAGTGGGCTAACTCTGGAGGGACAGAGAGAAGACTGTTTCCAGGAACAGAACCTTCCTCTCTCCACATGCTCTGTTAAGCAGATAGAGGTCATGATGAGTGTGTGTGTGGTTGTTTGTGTGTGGGTGTGTGGGGGGGGGGGGGCATGTATTACTATCCTGGTGTGTACTGGAAATCCCCCAAAGTCCCCACAAGGATAGTAAAACAAGAACATTTCTCCCTCAGGTCCCCACGAGGACAAATGCTATTTTAGGCTTAGTTAGGGTAGGGTTAGGTGTTAAGGTTAAGGTTAAGTTTAGGGTTAGCGTTAGGGTAAGGGTTAGGGAAAATAGGATTTTGAATGGAAATAAATTGTATGTCCCATCAAGGATAGTAAAACATACGTATTGTGTGTGTGTGTGTGTGCCAGTAAGGAATCCGGTTGTCACCTTGTATGGCAGTGGAGTAAATTATCCTCAGCAAACACCCTCCCTCTCCCACCCTAAACCCCTCATCGCCTGTTTCCTGGCAGTGTGTGACCCCACTACACCAGTAAACCCCCCCACCACCGCACCTCACCCGCCTTGCTCAAACACCCATACCACAAAGCCCCCCTTTCTTCTGGTTTTATGAAGGATGGAGGGAGAGAATAAAGGACAGGTCCCATCTTTTATCCTGATTCACGGTCCAGAGGGGATTGACGCTTGGGGCTTGGGGTTTATCCAGCAGGGTCATGATTTTTGAGGGTGCTTCGAAGGCAGTCGGAGCGAGCCTGGCAGGGTGCGCAACCAGCTCCTTCACTTTGGCTCGATTGGAACTGACAGGGACTGTGTTTATTGTTTTTACATTTACAATGAGTCACTCAATGCATTGTACTACTTTTAGCCCAGCTATTTTTGCTGTCTCATATATTTTAGAGGCACATTTATAGTAAAAACTACTCCAATGTAGGCTGAACATTATCTTATTTTTACATTTCATTTTATTGTGTCTGTAGCTGCAACTGGTAGACATGCTGGGGCCATAGGCTGCGTTTACACAGGCAGCCCAATTATTGGCAAAAGATCTGATCTGTTTGTTAAAAAGACCAATTAGTTGAAAAATATCATAATTAAGCTGCCTGCTGTTGAGGTTTTGAGCCAGAATGGCACATCTCTGAATGTCTTTTTGTTCACAGTTTCCTGCTCAGCCAGATGTTTCTGAGAGAGAAAGAGAGAGTGAGACCCAGAGAGGGGGGGCTTGGTTTCAATTCACACTAGGTGGCTCTACTCTGCTCCACACGCTATTGTTTTTGAGTCAGTAAGTCAATACAAGTAAGACAATTAAAGAATATTCATAATAGATGTTGAATATTGTATATTTGTGTATTATGTGTATGAAAAATGTTAATGTATATTGGTTAAAACTTGACAAGATTTCAACGCAATTTAGTACTGTTGAATGTTCTGATCAACTTTTACTGAGTAGTGGCGCACTCTAGTGGTTGTGCATGATCATTGCACCTAATTCAATTCCAGCGCTCACAAATATTAGTTGGCTTAGTGCGCAGTCTCCTTTAGGTAGAAGGGTTGGCTCCCACATTAAGTGCTGTTGCTTTAGGTCTGGGATTACCGAGACTACTTACTGTGTGATTTTTTTACAACAGCCATTCTGATCCAGCAGGTCCATTGCATATGATCTCAGGTTTATCTTTTACATATGGCACGGCAGGTAGCCTAGTGGTTAGTGTTTGGACTAGTAACCGGAAGGTTATTAAGGTCAAATCCCCAAGCTGACAAGGTAAATTTGTCGTTCTACCCCTGAACAAGGCAGTTAACCCTCTGTTCCTAGGCTGTCATTGAAAACAAGAATTTGTTCTTAACTGGCTTGCCTAGTAAAATATATGATTTTTACACTTCGCTTTAACCAAGTATATGATTTCATATCATAAGCCCCCCTTCCCATTACCGACTACAAGAGTCTTCTTCAGGGAGTGTAGGAATTCATTTAGTGAATCCTCAAAAACGAAACTCATTCCTGCAACATTCCAATCTCATACCTCCCTATACTTACATAACCAGTCCTGATATGTACAATACTTCATTCTATGAGAAAACCAATCTCATACAATGCTCAAATCAAATCAAATTTTATTTGTCACATACACATGGTTAGCAGATGTTAATGCGAGTGTAGCGAAATGCTTGTGGCATGAATGCTATAACCATGCTACTGTTAATGTACTGTACCATGAGACAGTTGATTAATGCTTTACCATATTAATAACATCAATAAGGATGATAATGATGATTACCATGGACATGGCAGCCAGCTGTTGCATTATACTGAAGGCCTGTTTATGCGGTGGGCCCCTCATTAGCCATGTTTTCATAACCTCGTTGTAACGCCATATTTCTTATGCTGTTTTATTTGCCCTGTATTGTGCTGAGAGATTGTGATCATTTTCCATTCTGCCATAACTCCATGGTGTGTGGGAATGTACAGTAGAGGAGGTACATACAGCACAGCAGGCATCGGACGGGAGGAGGTGGAAGGCGGTGAAGGGACTTTCCTCCTATTCCGATAGAGCTCTTGCAAATATGTGTTATTTTTCTCTAGCTCAGGCTCCACCCAGCTAGCACAAAACGTTCTGAGAACCATATGTTTCTTAGAGCTTGGTGAGAGTGTGGTTGTCCTATGGTTATTTTGCATACAACCTTCCCACAACTTTCTGGGACTGGTGCAGGATAGATGCTTGGCTTTGGAACATTCTCAGCACATTTAAGGAACTTGACAAAAAACATTATTTCATTACTTTAACAGAACTTTTTCTAAAAGTAAACATGGTTACATTGAATTTAAATTTCTAGGAACGTTCTCCAACTGGTTTGACATTGGAAATGTTCTCCAATAGTTCAGAGAACGTTAAGAAACAACTCTCTTCTGTGGGAATTTCAGTACTTCACAATAACCTTTCCTACAGGTTTCCTCGTGGTTCTATTTAAAGTTACGTTCCATAAAAAAACACAAGAAAACTTTAGTAACATTCAGAGAACGTTCTAAGAATGTTATACGTATGTACATTCTGTTCTCAGCATCAACAATACTCTCTCTATCCTCTTGTTAATGTGTGTTCAGGTGTGTTGATCGCTCCCACTAATTGGCCACACCTAAAGAATGCTTGTTTTCTTTGAAATAGGGTCTGTTTGAATAGACTAAAATGAACAGCTTTGTATGAGTTAAAAAAACATGACACGCTGGCTCCATCCCAGTGGCGCAGGTGACTAATTCCATTGATAGAGAACAGAAGATCATCGGTTTGAATCTCAATGATGCCATGCCACAATAAAAAAGAAATGTGTTTGCATGATTAATGCCTAAGCAAACGAATGTCCTATTTTGCTAAAATGCATAGAGCGTGTATGATATAGTCTACATTTAACAACATTTACAAAGCTCAGGTATTTGTGTCGTATAAGTCAGTGTTATTAAAAGTCATATTGTAACATTCACAGAACGTTATTAAATAACCTAGAATTTCTGTTCTCAGAAAGTTAATAAAATCTCCCAGGAAAACCTTTCAGGGAACCATAGTAAAATGTTCTCAGAACCTCCCTGCAACCTAAAAATGTATGTTCCCTGAACAGGCTATATTTTCACTTCCATTCTCAGAGCTTTACATTTTTTTCAGTAAACACATGGCTTCATTCCAGGAACTAATGGGAAACTAAAAGCTACGTTCCCACATCTTTCAAGGAACCAAATGTGGTACCTGGGATATTTACACTATCTAAACCTCTAGTGTTGAATCCGCACTGACTTTCGCTGGATCTGGTTTTGTAGATTTAAGTAGATGACAGTTGCCACTGATTCTAGTTATGTGGACTTTCTTCGGTTATTGACTACTGGGTCAATTGTATGGTAACTTACAGGTAAATGCTCTTTTAGGTTTGAGTGTTGGTACTACAGTATGAGCTCAGTATTGGGGTTAGAGTTGAGGCAAGCATAGTGTACCCCTCAGCTTCACACAGAGAGCCCAGACCCCTGTTAGTAGAGCTGGGAGACCACTGGCCAGGTTTCCTGCTTTCATCACTCTCTTCTCCCACTTTCCACCTCAACTTTCATTAGGGCTAAACAGCCCCATAGTCCCTTTAAATCCCATGTCCCCATCCCCCCCTGTCCCCCCGTCCCCCCATCCCCCCATCCCAGACCCCATGGTCTCCCTGTGCCACAGTAGCCCCAGTGACCCCCGCTCTCCACCAATACCCCCATCTTCATTCTCCCCTCTGTCAGAGAGTGCAGCGAAGGGAAATGCTGGCGTTAAGTCCCACAGAGAGATCAAAGCGCAACCACTCTCCCAAGTCTCTGTTATTTCACTTTCCCCACAGCCCTCTCTTTCCCCCTTCCTCCTCCTCCTCTCCTCCTCTCCTTCCTCGCTCGACGGGACTGTTGAGCGAGCAACATTTAGCGAGACAAGAGATGGAGTGTAGATAAACGCAGGCCGGCAGAATGGAGGAGAGGAGGA
Organism: Hucho hucho; assembly: GCA_003317085.1. NCBI lineage: Eukaryota > Metazoa > Chordata > Actinopteri > Salmoniformes > Salmonidae > Hucho > Hucho hucho. The sequence continues at coordinate 103,840 of QNTS01000075.1, read as the reverse complement.
GAGGAAAGTACCAGGAGCCTCATTCACAGCTTTTTCTACTTCAGTCCAATTCTGTTTATGTATAGACTTCACAGGGCTTTTACCACTGTGGGACCATGATGTAAATGAACGAAGAAGTGCCTGTCTCTGTGCGCCCTGTGCTCTCACTTTCAATAAATAACGGCAACATTGAAATGTTCAATTACTGCTCTTCACTCACGAGTCCCAGAACATGGCAAACTTTCTGAGGCCCTCCGGGCTTTTAGAGGGGCGACAGGAGAGTATGTTCACTCACGTTCACTATACTATATACTATACTATACATGTATTCACCTATGAGAATAAGATAATGAGAGGTCAGCGAGGGAGCACACATTTGATTACTCTATCAAAAAGCATGGATTTTAGGTAATTGATTGAAGGAATTTTGTGCCAGGCAGTGTAGACGTTTCTGTTATCAAGACCATAGCGAGCCAGCAATTTGGATGAACTGAATCACCAAGGCATTGGCGAGCAGTGCAACTATTCTGAGGCACGCCCTGCCTTGTGCGCACACAGCCCTCTCCCTCTTCCTGCCAGCCTGTCTGTCTGACTGACTTTGAGACATTGTCAACCCTCTGGATTACAGCAGAGACCACAGTAAACTGGAAGAGCTCCTCTTCCCTCTCCATCTGAACAAACACACATGGTGGAAGAGTGGAGAAGACAAATCCACACACACACACAGGCAGGTTTATACACACACACACGTGCTCACGCGCGTACACAAGCATATGCATGCATAGGCATGTACACGCGTACAACACGCACACGCACTCTCCACAGCTCCTTGCTCCTATATATACATTATTCACATAAATATTTATTAAACGCATGTAATGGAACATACCAAAGCTAGGAACCATTTTTTTTCTCCTCTCCCACTTGATGTGAAAATAACCAGACCCAGGAGTGGTGTAAAACAAAGTTTCTCCACTAGATGGCGAGAGGGGGCTGTAATAGTTAGCCATTGCAGGGTGTGGGTGAGTGTGTGTGTGTTGGCTGTACAAGAGGCTTAGTTCTTTGTCTATGGTGTGTTTTGGCTTCTGCTTCTCTGTATTTTGTTAAGTCCTAATTTCCTCTTAGTGCTGACATACCCCTACCATCCCAGACCTCCACTCCCCCCCTCTGGCACAGAGCAACTAGCCAACCATGCCTCTCCCACCCCCTCTCCCACTCTCCATCCAATACCAGCTACCTCTCTCCCTCTCTGTCAACCTCTCTCAAACACACATTCTAATTTTCTCTTCTCTTTCTCTCTATTCCCACATTACTGTAGAATACTACACTACTTACTATAGAATTCTATCGTAAACTGTAGTATACCGTAGAATACTATACTACACACTGTAGTATCCCTCCATAGAGTACCACAGTATGAGTCATACTACCCATAACACCTAGCAGTCAAACAGGGAAATGGTTCCAATAGGGGATTTTAGAAACACTGAAAAGAAGGGCTGTGTTTCGTGTAGGCTTACCCTGGTGTGATATTTTGATTACTGTGTAAATCTCTCCAGGACAAGGTGCCTTTTATCAATAAGCCCTTAGCTGTGGTATATTGGCCATATATCACAACCCCTGAGGTGCCTTATTGCTATTATAAATTGTGTACCAATGTAATTAGAGCACTAAAAATAAATGTTTTGTCATACCCTTGTTATACAGTCTGATATGCCATGGCTGTCAAAACACTACACTTTTTTATCTATAGTAAATATTACAGTATTAATTTGCATATACCCGACCCATTCCCCTCCCCATATCGTAATTAGAAAGCTACATGCCAAGTATAGACCATATATTGTGTTCTTTATAGGTTATAGAAAAGAGCGGAAGCTCTGAACTATCTGTTTAGACCTCAGACCTACCTACCTACAGGTTATATAATTCTCCAGTAGGTTTCCTGAAAGGGAAAGCCTCCACTTCTATTTAAAGATAATGAAACAAAAACACTGCAGTAAATACTACAGTAATGTCAGCAAAAACACTACAGTAAATACTATAGTCCGCAAAAGCGCTATGGTAAATACTACAATAGAGTACAGTCTGCAAAAACACTACAGTAAAAATACAGCCTACTACAATCCACAAAAACACTACATTAATTGCTAAAGTATTTACTACTGTTTTATTTATGCTATGGTTAACTGTAATACTACAGTATACTACAATACTACAGTAAACACTATAGTGAAGTCTGCAAAAACACTACAGTAAAAATACAGCCTACTACAATCCACAAAAACACTACATTAATTACTAAGTATTTACTACTGTTTTATTTATGCTATGGTTAACTGTAATACTACAGTATACTACAATACTACAGTAAACACTATAGTGAAGTCTGCAAAAACACTACAGTGAATACTATAGTATTTATACCATAGTATGTTTTCATGTGGATTTTCTCTACTTCAGTTGTCATCCCCCCTCAGCCCTCTACCCTGTGCCTGCTCATTCCTCTACTTCAGCCCCCTAACCATCAGTCAAACACGATATGCTAAAATGTGCGAACGGCCCATGCCAACTTTTTATTTTTGTGATAATCTGGAAAATATACATTTCCACCGCAAACATGTCTATATTTTTGACTGTTGTCTAATTGATCCCAGCTGTCTTGTTGAGGAGGCGGTCCGGTGCAGCACGGCGTTGACAACTGAGTGAATGGAGAAAAATGAATTGGCTGTTTATAAGTTAAAGATGGGACCCTACTAACAGAATACAGCCAGAACTCAACCGCAACTTTATCTACAAATAAATTGTAAAATGTGAAGTTTATTTGGACAGGGGCAATGTACACCAAAAACATACATCTCAAAAGCGAGAAGTGATGCGTTGCACCAGATTTAGCTAACAGTTCATTTACGACTGTAGTCCCCTGGCAGGTGAACATATAAACATGAAAACATGATATGCAAAAGGACAACATACATAAAGTGCATTCGGAAAGTATTCAGACCACTTCACTTTTTCCACTTTGTCTTACAGCCTTATTCTAAAATGTAGAGAATTGTTTTTTCCTTCATCTATCTACACACTATAACCAATGATGCCAAAGCAAAAACAGTTTTTTTGAAATTCAGCAAACTTATACGAAACGGAAATATTACATTTACATAAGCATTCAGACCCTCTCAGTAGTTTGTTGAAGCACCTTTGCCAGCGATTACAGCCTCGAGTCTTCTCAGGTATGATGCTACAAACTTGGCACACCTGTATTTGGGGAGTTTCTCCCATTCTTCTATGCAGATCCTCTCAACCTCTGTCAGGTTGGATGGGGAGCGTCGCTGCACAGCTATTTTCAGAAATCTCCAGAGATGCTTGATCGGGTTCAAGTCCGGGCTTGTCTCCCAGTCCCTGCTTATATATATACCCACAACCTTATGCTGCCACCACCATGCTTCTCCGTGGGGATGGTGCCAGGTTTCCTCCAGACGTGACGCTTGGCATTCAGGCCAATGCCAAGCGTCACCTCCCTGACCAAGGCCCTTTTTATTTTATTTCACCTTTATTTAACCAGGTGGGCAAGTTAAGAACAAGTTCTCATTTACCACTGCGACCTGGTCAAGATAAAGCAAAGCAGTTTGACACATACAGCAACACAGAGTTACACATGGAGTAAACAAACATACAGTCAATAATACAGTAGAAAAACAAATCTATATACAATGTGTGCAAATGAGGTAAGATAAGGACGGTAAGGTAATAAATAGGCGAAGGTGGCGAAGTAATTACAATATAGCAATTAAACACTGGAATGGTAGATGTGCAGTAGATGAATGTGCAAAGTAGAAATACTGGGGTGCAAAGGAGCAAGATAAATAAATAAATACGTTAGGGGATGAGGTAGTTGGTTAGGCTATTTACAGATGGGCTATGTACAGGTGCAGTGATCTGTGATCTGTTCTGACAGCTGGTGCTTAAAGCTAGTGAGGGAGATAAGTTTCTCCAGTTTCAGTGCTTTTTGCAGTTCGTTCCAGTCATTGGCAGCAGAGAACTGGAAAGAAAGGCGGCCAAAGGAGGAATTGGCTTTTGGGGTGACCAGTGAGATATACCTGCTGGAGCACGTGCTACAGGTGGATGCTGCTATGGTGGGTTCTTCTCCCCTGATTGCTCAGTTTGGCCGGGCGGCCTGCTGTAGGAAGAGTCTTGGTGGTCCCAAACTTCTTCCATTTAAGAATGATGGAGGCCACTGTGTTCTTGGGGACCTTCAATGCTGCAGAAATGTTTTGATACCCTTCCCCCGATATGTGCCTCGACACAATCCTTTCTCGGAGCTCTACATATAATTCCTTCGACCTCATGGCTTGGTTTTTGCTCTGAAGTGCACTGTCAACTGTGGGACCTTATATAGACAGGTGTGTGCCTTTCCAAATCATGTCCAATCAATTGAATTTACCACAGGTGGACATGTCAAGTTGTAGAAACATCTCAAGGATGATCAATGGAAACAGGATGCACCTGAGCTCAATTTCAAATCTCATAGCAAAGGTATTTCTGTTTTCTATTTTGTATAAATTTGCAAAAAAATCTAAAAAACTGTTTTCGTTCTGTCATTATGGTGTATTGTGTGTAGATTGATGAGGACATTTTTTAAATTTTAATCCATTTTAGAATACGTCTGTAACGTAACAAAATGTGGATAAAGTGAAGGGTTCTGAATACTTTCCGAATGCACTGTACATCAGACTTTTAGAAAGTCAGGACATACTTTGCAGACACGTTTCAAAACTGAGGTTAATACATTACACATACAGTTCTTTGCATATATTGCTGTTGGACCTGATGAATTTGAGTTGTAAAACATATAATAAACACATAGTTAAATCAAAATATTGTACAGGGCCCAGTTATTGAACCTAATAAAATTGCACATGAGTGTGTATTGCTGTGTATTCTGTTGCATATAAAAAGTCAATGTGACCTTTCAGATAAAAAAAATCAATGGGAGCATGTCTGATTGGACTTAATATTTTTTTTTCCTTAGACGAGAAGACTTTGAAGCTGCTCTGTGCTTTCAGCAAGGAGGGGAGGCCATTCCATTTCATTTAGCTTTGTACTGGAAAGCAGATTGGAAAAACCTGGTGGACTGGTATGGGATGCTGCAGTCCCCGCTGGTAGAGGTTCTTGTGATCCTGCTATTTAGGTCTGATCAAGGTTGACGAATGCCTTTAGAGGTGTGTTAAGTTACAGTAGTGGTACTGTGGGTTGTTCTACTGGTGCAGGTTTGGGTTGGAGAGGTGCCCAGCCAATGGAAGAGTTTGAACGTGTCTGTCTAGTGTAACTGTCAAGATTTCTGATCCGTATACTATGTGTGCGTTTACCACATCATTACCTGACCGTTTGTGATCAGGAGACCTTGGCATCACATTAACCTTCCCTGTGACCCAACACCCCCATACCCCCTCTCCCCCCACCTCCCTCACCCCTCGCTGTAGGATCAAGCACCAGGAAATGAGGAGCGGGCCGCGATGTGTGTGGAGACATGACCCGGGTGTGGAGGAGCTGCAGGCTGCTTCTGCAGCCCCCCCCCCACCCCTCCGGACCCCCACCCCACACCCCTCTCTGGACCCCTGATCAAAGATCCGGCTCACCCCTGGCTGCCGTGACAAAGTGCCCACAACGTAAACAGGATGGCCAGCGTACATGAAAACATTGAATAATTTCCCCCATACAGCCAGCAGAGTGGACACTACTATTAGTCCCAATAGAATCAACAGCTTGTACTCAGAAGTGTTTACAGGTCGTGCATATGTCACTTCCTCTGTGCCGTTGGTTTAATGTAATGAGGGCAATTTCAGCGATGTGATTATTATCATTTAATGAACGTTTGCACTTTATTCATGATACTGTACGTTCACAGGAGATTATTAGTTGTAAAGGGCAAAGCACTGACATTTATCTAAACCACTCTGTACTCTACTGTACCCTTTAAAGGGGCAATCAGCAGTTGAAATAATAAGGTGATTTTCTGCCTGTTTCATTAAAAAGCTGAGGGATGAGACTGGAGAAATGTAACCACTCAAATTTATAGAAAGTGCTATGGATTCAAGGACTGACCATACATGATTCAAAAATTATAGTTTTAAGGCTATATGGTATTTGTCTACATTTCCGTTGTTTACAGACATTGGAGTAAAACAAGCTTATGTTTTGCGCTGTGAGGGGGTACGACAGTTAAGATAAACTAATGAGGCATTTCTAAGTTATATTCTTCAAGAATCAATGGGTACATATCATTCATTTATAAGTCCAACAATGGATGTATAAACAGCTGAATGCCCCTTTAAAGTTGAACTCCGTCATAGTCGAAACACCGGCCGGCCCCAGCCGCATTTGTTATTGTTTTTATATTGAGGAACTGAGCACGCAGCATCGTGGTAAAAATTGTAGTACATACAGTGCTGTTCTATCACGCGTGTAATGATGTCCGAGGGAAAAAAACAGGGTTCGTTCTTTGAAATAACGCCTTTGTTGTTGTGATATCGAAAAACGGGCATGGGAGTTTCAATGATATGGATTCCAGCTTTAAAGATCATCCATCACATGCAGAAAGGGCACTTTCAAGGGTCCCTTAAAGTCAGGGAATATGAAACTATTTCTAGTCAATCTTGTCTAGAGGTGAGGGACCAGCAGAGGAGGAGTAACAGGTCACATTGTCACACTAAAGCAGGGGTTTTTCAAAAGTGCGTCTAACATTTGAGAGAGGGTAAGATAAGCGAGATAGACAGAAACAGACAGAGAGTTAGAGACTAAAAGCAACATACAGACAGAGACAGTGTGTGCTGATCTGGTTCCCAGTGATAGAGACAGAACTACTGTATAATTTCTTCATCATATCACAGACCCAGCAGAGGCCAGGAGAGGGGGGCGAGGGCATCAAGCCCAAATCCACAAACTGATTTGGCTTCTCTGTAGTAAACAGGCCGCCTTAAATCTTTCCCAAGTGTGTGTGGAGATAATGTACAGCATCGTATCATGGCATTTGATCAAATTCTCTCTGCTAATTCAGCAAATATACATGAGAAAGCAAACACAGCCACAACTCAAAAGCCAGTGTGACAGCATTTGTTGGTGGTTTCATGGAGCTTGTCCCATGTGGGTGTAAGTGAGACACACACACAAACCCCAGTATTGAAACCAAATGCACTTGGCTTTGTGAAAATACAATAAACTTTTCCCGGATTGGACCACTTCCACAAGCAGGAAGTGAGCCTGAGCCCAGTGTTTAGGTGTTGAGTCTGGACTGGACCTCTGGCCAGAACCTGTTGTGGACCCCTGACTGACACAGTCAAAAGGCTACGAACAGCCATAAAAGCTTGTGCTGCACCACTTTTGGCCTCATGTAGTTTTTGAATTTTGTACTTTGTTACTCGGTTGTTGAGAGTTTCGTGGGTCTCTGAAATTCAAAGAAATATGACTTGAAATACATTTAAGAGGCCTTAAATTTAAGTAGAGACATGGGTGGAGACTGGTTGATAAGGCACTACATGGAGATGGGAGGATGGAGTGTGTTTGTTTGAGATGAATAGTTACAAACAAGAGGAACAGAGGATAGACAGAAGGCCACCCAGTGGACATAAAGGACTTAAACAGGAAAAAGAAGAGACAGATGGAGGAAAGGGGAAACATAATACAGACAAGATATAACAGCCACTGCTGGAATAGCTACTGGAAACACTAGACCTCCTCTGGTTGCAGTACAGCACTCTGAACTTAGGTTGACTCCACCCCAGTCACAGATTCCACTCTCCTTGCCCTGGAGCAGACCACTCTGTCTCCCCAGACACTGTGCATGGCCCACAGACTGTACCAACCCAACCTGGAGGGGAGAAAAGGAGGGGGGGGTGAAACCAGACATTATTCCAACACTCTCACCACTGTGGTGGATGACGCTGTCTGTCTATGAGCAAAGACAGAGCACAAGATGATTAAATATCTGGGACTGTGTATATGCTTACCAAATATTTCCTTCATATTGTGCCAGGGATATACACTGCATTCGGAAAATATTCAGACCCCTTGACTTTTTCCACATTTTGTTACGTTACAGCCTCATTCTAAAACGGATTAAACAAAACCTTTTTGGGAAGGTTTTGAGAAAAAAACAGAAACACCTTATTTACATATGTATTCAGACCCTTTGCTATGAGACTCGAAACTGAGCTCAGGTGCATCCTGTTTCCATTGATCATCCTTGAGATGTTTCTACAACTTGACATGAGTCCACCTGTGGTAAATTCAACTGATTGGACATGATTTGGAAAGGCACACACCTGTCTATATAAGGTCCTACAGTTGACAGTGCACTTCAGAGCAAAAACCAAGCCATGATATCGAAGGAATTGTCCATGGAGCTTAGAGAAAGGACTGTGTCGAGGCACAGATCTGGGGAAGGGTATCAAAATATTTCTGCAGCATTGAAGGTCCCCAAGAACACAGTGGCCTCCATCATTCTTAAATGGAAGAAGTTTGGAACCACCAAGACTCTTCCTAGAGTTGGACGCCCGGCCAAACTGAGCAATCGGTGGAGAAGGGCTTTGGTCAGGGAGGTGACCAAGAACCCGATGGTCACTCTGACAGAGCTCCATTGTTCCTCTGTGGAGATGGGAGAACCTTCCAGAAGGACAACCATCTCTGCACTACTCCACCAATCAGGCCTTCATGGTAGAGTGGTCAGACGGAAGCCACTCCTCAGTAAAAGGCACATGACAGCCCACTTGGAGTTTGCCAAAAGGCAACTAAAGGACTCAGACCATGAGAAACAAGATTCTCTGAGCTGATGAAACCAAGATTGAACTCTTTGTCCTGAATGCCAAACGTCACGTCTTCAGGAAACCTGGCACCGTCCCTAAGGTGAAGCATGGTGGTGGCAACATCAGAATGTGAGAAACTCCCCAAATACAGGTGTGCCAAGCTTATAGCGTCATACCCAAGACGACTTGAGGCTGTAATCGCTGCCAAAGGTGCTTCAACAAAGTACTGAGTAAAGGGTCTGAATACTTATGTGATATTTAAGTTTATTTTATTTTATACATTTGCTAAAAATTCTAGAAACCTGTTTTTGCTTTGTCATAATGGGCTATTGTGTGTAGGTTGATGAAGAAAAAATGTCATTTTATAAATTTTAGAATAAGGCTGTAACACAAAAGACAGTTTAACATTTATTTTAAGGCATGGTTTTCCCATTGTTCCACTTCAACACATTTCAGTTGCTCCATTCCGGTCATTTGCTTTGTTTCCAAACATTTCATAAACATAACTTCTTACTCTTAAAACCATGCTAGTTAAAATACAGGCAAATAAACCAAAACAAAAAGGGGCGCAGGAAGAGATGCAGCCCAGGAGGCAGATTTTCCTAAAGATGTTACTTTAGCTCAAACAAACTCCATTATCCATGTGCTTTTACCATAAGAAGTGATCACGCGCTCTGGCAAAACCAAGGATCCACCATGCTTCCGGACTGTTTTCACAACCTGTGGGCAGCCACAAAGAAACACAAAACAGGTGGGGGTTAAATACATGCAGCTCATGTCACATGACCAGGTAATTAACCAATAGAAATGCTTGTTAGGTTAAACATGCAAATGAGTCACACGTGACACATGCATGCATGCGTGTCTACGTGTGTGTATGCATGCTCGTGCCTGCATGGGTGTACAGTATGTGCATGTGTCAGAATTCCATAATTGTTAGAACCATAGTCGAACCATCTGCACTTTTCAACTGAACTAATCTGAGCACCTAGCTAGGCTACTCTAGACATCTGCTATCTCCTTCATGTGAGGCATGTTTGTTACTGAGGCTTAAAGCCCTATCTGACAGGGCCCACAGCAAAGCCATTAAAAAGATACAACACACAAATGCTAGATTGAATTTCATGTAAAGGGAGGATCTCACATTGAAATGCACTTCCAGTGGCAGGCCGCTGGTTGTGTGAGGACCAGTAAAGGACTCTAACATATGGAGAGGGAGGAGAAGGCAGTCAGAGGCTGACACTTTAAATACCTACTCTAAAAATGTTACACTGGAGACGACAGGATTTATTAGAGAGAGGCGCAAAGTACACATCAAACTGATCCTAAACGTGCCTTCTTATCTTTGTCTTTTCCTCTGAAGCAAGTGATATACATTTCCATGAGCACAGTAGCACTTTGGGATGTCAAACTGCATTTATGGAGGTGACAATTTCTCACTATTGTCTGAAACAGGAAAGATCATCTACAAATGATATGAGAGGATGATTCAATATTTTCTTTGCCATAACATTTTCACAGTTTGCAAAAACTAAAGCAGGAAGTACCAGTGACTCGCTCAATACGGAAGTGGTCAGATGATGCAGATGCTAAACTACAGGACTGTTTTGCTAGCACAGACTGTAATATATTCCGGGATTCTTCCGATGGCATTAAGGAGTACACCACATCAGTCACTGGCTTCATCAATAAGTGCATCAATGACATCGTCCCCACAGTGACCGTATGTACATACCCCAACCAGAAGCCGTGGATTACAGGCAAAATCCGCCCTGAGCTAAAGGGTAGAGCTGCAGCTAACCCGGAAGCTTATAAGAAATCCCGCTAAGCCCTCCGACGAACCATCAAAAAGGCAAAGCGTCAATACAGGACTAAGATTGAATCCTACTATACCGGCTCCGGCGCTTGTCGGATGTGGCAGGGCTAGCAAAATAGTATGGACTACAAAGGGAAGCACAGCTGCGAGCTGCCCAGTGACACGAGCCTACCAGACGAGCTAAATTACTTCTATGCACGCTTTGAGGCAAGCAACACCAAAGCATGCATGAGAGCACCAGATGTTCTGGACGACTGTATGATCACGCTCACCGTAGCCGATGTGAGTTAGACCTTTAAACAGGTCAACATTCACAAGGCCGCAGGGTCATACGGATTACCAGGATGTGTACTCCAAGTATGCGCTGACCAACTGGCAAGTGACTTCACTGACATTTTTAACCTGTCCCTGACCGAGTCTGTAATACCAACATGTTTCAAGCAGACCACCACAGTCCCTGTGCCCAAACACACCAAGGTAACCTTCCGCATGTGACAAATAAACCGCTCCATACTTTCTCTCATATCTTAAACTTTGTCCTCAGGTTTGAATTCAATGTAGTAAAACCGCCTTCATGTTCCCTGAGCCTCCATAGGGCAGCTAGACACGACAGACATATTTTTAGAGGATGAAACAAACCCAAATAGAATTTATACACATATTTCAGTGGCAAGATTAAACTATTAGGCTTGGCTGGGGCAATGTCATGTTGGTTTGAAAAACGGCTGCGTCTACTGTGAGCCAATGATGTGGGTGTTCTCTGTAGCTTCTCCAGGAGGCCTGAAAGAATTAGCAGCAAGCAAAACAGCAAACCTCGCATCCCTGTCTGTCTCAGAACTTATCAACTACAAGCGCTTCATCATGAAAAATGTAGAATGATCTCTTTAGTTAGAGTAGGAGGAAGAAGGATGGCTCTATTCTACCCTAAATGTCAATGTACTGGATATATCTGTCATGGTCTAAAATCAACTGGTGTTGGTTGTTGGGTTTTTAAAACACGTTTGAGTTAGCCTGCCTTTCTGCTTGCAAGCATGTGTGCATGTGTGAACGGGTGTGCCTGGGTGTGTGACTGTGTATGTTTATACGTCTGTGTGTGTGCATGTACGCGTGCAGCTTGTGTGTGTGTGGCGGCAATGTGTTAGTACAGCATGGCAGTAATTAGTGTGTCTAGGAGTGGTTTTACTGTGGTGTGATGTCACCCTCCAGTTGAGGCTCCCAGGCTTCTCCCAGGGAGAAGGTTTCATGCCTGACTCGAAGAACAGCTACTCCTGGAATTTGAATCTTTCATGTGGGGAGGAGAGGCTTTGAAGACTGGTAACCACTGCACAGCCAGCACACAGCAGAAGAACTTTAGAAGAACCTAGAACTTTACAAATGTAAAATGGAACTCAATGGGATCACACTGGGATCCTACTATGGTGGGGTGAGTGAACTGAGTTTGTTTAGCAATTGCATCCAAAAGATAGTGTGTTTCTCTCATAGTGTGTTTCTCTCATAAGTTAGTGCTTTTCTCTCATAAATGAACCCTTATTCTTCGTGGAATGGCCATAGCAGACCTAACACTGCTAGACAACATTCTGTAGATTGTTGTCTAGCAATATTAACAGGAAATATCAATTCAAGGCCCTCTCAACTGTAATAACTCTTCTGTAAGTGGCAATGATCCATGAATTGCCATGGTGGACTAGTAAGCCAGAGTCCCACACTCTCTCCATCTGGGCCAAGGTTCAGTTCTCTCTGTCTGTGTTCCTGGCTCCAGAGCTCCAGAGTGTGGCATCCTGTTCTACTCTGCACACGTGTTTCTCTGGAGTAGCTCCATCCATCACAGTCACAGCAGAACCAGGCAGGGCTGTGCTGGTGAGCCTTAGGGCTGGCTGATCTGTCAGGAGCCTGGCTCACATCAAAACAGCCAAAAAGTGAAACTACTAGGGTGGAAAACCCCCGAGGACAGAGGGCATCGACATGACAATATGACAGTAACAAGTCATAGGTCGACTGTCTGGAGGTGAGGCATGAAAGGCCAGAGGAAAACCATGGTTTTACTCTCATACACCCAGGCACGTGCACAGATAGGGCTCTACCTGTGCAGAGCACATGCCCCTTTGACCTTCCAGAGACCAAAGTGCCCTTTTGGGTGGTGGAATAATGCCCTCCCCCCAAAAGTTTTTTTTATATACTTTTTTTGTCATTGTTGTCGGAACCCACTGCCCGCAAGTCGTCTTCAAGTTCGCCACCACCTATCCCGTCTGTTTGTTGCGCCTGTTGATCTGCCCTAAACGGAACAAACTCGCGTGCGTCAGGTTGCACCTTTTTCCTAGTCTGCTCTGTATGGAGATGGCAAGCGCCCGGTATCCAAACATGCATGGCTTGAGAGATGCGGTCACCAGTCGAGTGTGTGTAGCTAGCTACCTAGTTTAAGAATAAACAGTACTGCCACAGCAGCATAACATTTGATTAACATTTGCTAGCCTGACATGATTTAGCCTACATCATCCTCAATATTCGTTCTGGTTGGCTGATACGCGCAGTAGAGAGAGGCAGAAAGACATAGAGAGGTAAATCACAATCAGTAAAGGAAATAGAGCTAGCTATCGAGCAGATTACATCAACCATCAACATCAATGATCAGCTGATTGCCCACCCTCTTTTCCCGATGTCAGTCATGTCTTTACGAGGCCCTGTAGCTTGCTTACAATTTGTGACGAAGAGTGAGTGTGTTGTTGCAAAAATAAACTGGACTATGCTCTAGAGGCATTTGGTATGTATGAATTTCGAGATACGAATGATGAAAGTCCTACAAAAAAATTAAGTGGGGTTGACCTTTGTCCAATTTTGAGCACCTGCCCCCTAAAATGTCTGTGCATGGGCCTGCCTACACCTCATGCATTAGCGTTTAGCATAGAGCTATGTTTGGAGCATAGATCAGCACACAAGTTGTATTTCGTATGCGACTACCTCTCCCATATATGGACCTTTAGTGTCTGGTTATGCTTTTCTATGTCCAACCGGAATCCCCCATTGGTCATTTTCACTTGAATATCCATCATTCAATTCATGTCATCATTGATGTCATCTCTCACACTGAGAATGAATTACAGGGATTGAAAAGGCATACTTCTGGTTACTCTAATGTCACTTCCAGAGGGATCAATGTAAAATGTGCTGCTTGAGACATTTTGGGAAAATGTTGGCCCCGTATTAGTCGTTTAGAGGGAAGAGGTGGGTTGTCATACAGAAATGCTCATCATTTTTACACACATGCATGAGCGCATGTACACACACACACACACACACACACACACACACACACACACACCAAGCCTTGCCTTTGCAGTACGGCTTATTTTATGGTACATTAGGAGCACTCCAGCAGTGTCTGTATGACAGATAGGGTGCATTAGGATCAAACAGCCCACTCTGCCGCACTATCTGCCTCCTGCCCCAAATATACACAGCATATGGCCCATAAGCAAATAATTTTCCCTTCTGCTGGGACCGGGGAGGGGGCGCTGGAATGAGAGGTGGGGGGAGGGCTTGGGCGTGGGCTAAGACAGACCATGGAGACCAACGAAGCTGCTCTCCCCTCTGATCTGGGCTGTTGGTGGTTTTTTATTTTTCTTCTTTTGATAATATATTTTTGCATTTTTTCCCCACACCAAACACAAACATACACATACGAACAACAACTTACAGACGTACACAAACAACGACTACATCTCCTCTGCACAGACCTGCATGCTCATACACTCGTCCCTAGTGCCTGCATCATTGTTTGCCACATGGCCTTAAATTGTACCAATTTGTTTTTCTCGGTCGCCTATGCTATTTCAATATTTCAATAATAAATCATGAGAATTTTCCATTCTGTTAATGATGGAGGATTGATTGATTTCCAAGTTTTTAATATTTTCAAGATGAGTGAAAGAGGATAGAATCGTCCAGCCAATTAGGTATCTCACTATACCCCATATGCCATGTCTTGAAATTCGCAGACAGATGAATTAAAAGTAAGTTTACATTGTAATACTTCTGACAGCCAACTTTCAAGCTCCGCCCATAACTTTTGGACTTCATAGTACTCCCAGAAAGCATGGATTATTGAGTCATTGTTAGTTTTATACTTAAGACATGACTGCCATTGTGCTGTAGAATTTGTGAATGTTATTTCTTGTATAATACATTTTATACATGAGTTTATACTGGATCAACTGTACATTTTCAGTAACTGTAATTTCGTTAGTTACGCTCCAACATTCCCTCCGTCTTGTGCCAACATCAGTACTTTTTAAGTCTTGGTTCCAATATCTTACATTTTTTTCTAATGGATTGTTAGTTGGATGTGCTCTCTGCAATGTATTATATATTTGACCTATCATATGAACATAATTTTCTGACTTAAATCAGATTCCCTCAAGGTTGCTCTGATTCCAAATATACAGTGCTGTGAAGAAGTATTTGCCCCTTTCTAATTTTCTCTACTTTTGCATATTTTTGCATAGTTATCAGATCTTCAACCAAAACCGCATATTAGATAAAGGGAACCTGAGGGAACAAATAACTCAACAATTATACTTATTTCATTTATTTCATAAACAAAGTTATGCAACACCCAATGCCACTGTGTGAAAAAGTAACTGCCCCCTCACACTCAATAACTGGTTGTGGCACCTTTAGCTGCAATGACTCCAACCAAAAGCTTCATGTAGTTGTTAATCAGTCTCTCAAATCGCTGTGGAGGAATTTTGGTCCATTCTTCCATGCAGAACTGCTTTAACACAGCAACATTTGTGGGTTTCCAAGCATGAACTGCTTCAAGTCCTGCCACAACATCTCAACTGGGATTATGTCTGGACTTTGACTTGACCATTCCAAAACTTCTAATTTGTTTATTTTTAGCCATTTTCATGTAGACTTGATTGTGTGTTTGGGATCATTGTCTTGCTGCATGACCAAGCTGCGCTTCAGCTCACAAACAGATGGCCTGACAGTCTCCTGTAGAACTCTCTGATACAGAGCAGAATTCATGGTTCCTTCTGTTAAGGCAAGTCGTCCACAACATTCACCTAAAACTAACCTTACAAACAGCAGTGTTGGGTTATTTGGAAAGCCTTTGTCAGTCAATCAATAATATAATAATACTTGTAGTAAAGATTTTCATCTTTAGCTCACAATTTGTGGATACTATGCGATTAGAAAGGTTAAAAATGTAAACCATCCCAGCACAATTGAAAAATATATGGCACATGGAAACCAAACGAAGGTGGTCTATGGTGATCGGTGGGATGGGCTGAAAGTGGCGGAGGTGTGGGATTAAAGAGCTTATTTTCGGTAATGTATTATTGTTATGTGATTGCTGTATATAAAAGTAAGATGTACGTAAAATGTGTATGTAAAATGTATATGTAAAATGTTGATCTGTAGCATAAAAGCTGTAAAATATGGCTGGGTTAATAATAAAAAATTATAATCACTTAAAAATGTTTTTAAATAATGTAAAACACTAGTATTTCACATAAAGTGAATACTTGGAACTTATGTGACTTGTTAAGCAAATCTTTACTCCTGAACTTATACATTTCAGCTTTTAATTTTTTTTTTAATTTTTTTTTCTAAAAACATAATTCTAAGTAAAATGTTGGAACAATAAGACCAAAAGATTTAATGGAAATTGAATGTAAAGGTTTTAATTACAGTGCAATTAATAAACACCCTTAAAATAATACAAAATAATAAAAAACTTGTCCAGGTCCTTAGGCAGCAAAGGATCACCAAACCATCACACTACCACCACCATGCTTGACCGTTCGTATTGTCGAATGCACCGTTCGTAAGGTTCTTACTGTGGAATGCAGTGTTTGGTTTTCACCAGGAAAAATGGGACCATTTCATCCAAAAAATTATACTTTTGACTCATCTGTCCATAGAACATTCTTCCAAGAGTCTTGAAGATCATCCAGGTTCTTCCAGATTGGGTCCTATCTAATTCTTTCTGCAAGCGGTTCAATTGCCAGTGCAAACAGGAGGGGGAAGAGGCGACGTTCCTGTCTTTTGCCCCTTTCTAAAGCAATTTCATCAGATAATGTCTTATTTGTGTATCATTTTGCTTTAGGACATTTATATAATATGTGTATAATATGTATTATTTCAGCTGGAAAGTTGAACGCTTCCAAAGTTTTGAATAGAAAAGGCTATTCCAGATGGTTGAAAGCTTTTTCGGCATCAATGGATAATTATTGATAGTTCTGTGTCTTGTTTTTTGCATATTGTATCAAACTGAAATGTTCTTGTATTTGTTTGTAATTGTCTATTTTTAATAAACCCTGTTTGATTGATATGCATCAAGTCTGGTAAGACTTTTGCCATTCTATTGCTTGTAAGCTTTATTATTATTTTATTGTCACAATTTATTAAACTATTGGGTCTATAATCAGCAGGGGACTCTCCGGATTTTCCTGGTTTTAATTTAACTAAAATAACTGTTTGATACATGGAATTAGGAAGTACTAAATTGAGTGACGTGTGTTGTCATTTGTGTAAAAATGTTGTTGTCCCAAAATGCTGAGTAAATTATATGGGAAAGCCATCCATTCCTGGTGATTTTCTCAGCACAAATGTTTTAACAGTATCTAATATTTCTTTATTGGTGATCTCTGTTTTTACTGATTCTTTTTTGTCAGCTGATAATTTCTTCAGGGTTGTTGAGTCTAAAAAGGCTATAGGATCCTTCAAACTGTTGTTTAATTCTCATTTGCATACATTTTCATAGAATCTTTCAAAATTGTAATTAATCGCTTTGTTGTTCCTAATTACCACATTTGTATCTTTTAAAATCATAACTGTTTTAGCTTGTATTTGTTTTGTGAGAGCTGCGAGATATTTACAAGGTTGATTTGCTTTAAGTAGTATGCTTTATTTGAGTTTGACCTGTAGTTGTTGGCTCTCTTCAAAAGTAAAATATTGTATTCCTGTTCAGAAATTTTATTTTCTTCTTCACGTTGTAAAGATTTTTTATGGGCTTTTTCTAAGATTGTGATTTATTTTGCCCAGTATGAGATTACCATTCCCTTAATGTACGCCTTAAAGGCATCACAAATTATATTGGGGCTCGGCTTTTCTCTGTTCTCTATGTCTACATTTGTAACGGTAAAGGTTTTTATTTTTTCGTTTACGTATTTAATACATTTCCGGTCCAGAAGATGCGCTCTTTTCATTCTCCAAATTCTGTTGCTAAGTGTATTTTCTATTGGTATAATTAAGCATGATACCGGAGAATTATCCAATATCACTATATCATGACATTTTCTATCCAGTAAAATGTTGAGTGCATTTTTGGAAATAAATATATAGTCAATTCTTGAATAGATGTTCTTACTTTGAGAAAAAGAGGAACAGTCTTTTGTAGTAGGGAATACTAATCTCCAGGAGTCCTGTAAATTATTTGTAGAGATGAAATCTTTTAGCCTCCCTAAAGTTGCCTTTTTTATTATTACTTCTGTCAATCTTATCGAATGTATGATGTCGGTGGGTTTACAATGAAATCAGTATTTTTCACCATGTACAGTACAATGGCCTTCTTGGTCCATGTGCTGGGTTATAACAGCAAATGGTGTATTCCTATTTATCAGGATGCCTACACGTCTGCTGTTACCACAGTAGGTGGCAGCATAGGCCTCTCCAACCCAGCTCCTCTATAAAAATTCAATTTCTCCTCTCTGCTGATAATACTTTTAAGTGTTCAAGAACCATATGCTTTTTTTCCCATCACGGAGCTCACGCACATAAGTTGGATTTTATTGGTCTTTGCTTGTATAGAATCAAATGTAAAACTTCTCTAAACTGACAGTCCACGAAATCAGGCACTATAATTACTTAAATATAAATATGTATATGTTTACATTACTTATTTTATTTCGATTTTGCACCGTTTAATGCCAGAATACAGCCATCCAGACCTTCAAAGGACCATGTAACCGTCCTCTGTCAAATAAACTTGTATTTGCTTCCCTCTGGTGGTCGACTGCATCATTACATCAACTTATATCACTTCACACATTTATCCAGCTCGACTGCTCATGGTAATAGACATGGCAAAGCAATCGCTGAATTTGTCTCAAGCAGATGCATCTAAATACATAACTTTCAAAGCTGTATGATAAAGAATGCGACCCACACACTTCCTTAAACCTAAAATATGTAAAGAAGTAATTTTGTGTGGAAGTCAAACATTTGTTTTATGTCGGAGGCAGACACATTGCATATGCTCAGCATGACAAAACCGAGCCCTTTACATAGCCTTTCTCCCCTTGTCTATAGGAAAGACGCACACTGTTTAAATAGCCCAAATGTTGATTTAGATGTTCACAAATGTAACACATTGCCTGCTTAAAGTTATAGTGAAGCAGTCCAAAACTGCTATCAGCTTGACTGGTTTCAACCTTATCTGTTACGTCAATCATTGAATAACCAAATAAAACATTTTAGCAAACATTACATATGTGGGCGGTGGGCATTCCATACAACGGGAGGATCATAGTATACATTACATACAGTATATAGAGGGTGTGGGTATGTGGCTGAGCAGACATTTAACACAAACATTTGAAGAACCTAAAGCAAAGTACATCTTTGTGCTTGAGGCTCCAACTCCTCTCCTAATATACGCCCAAAAACGGTGGACTATATCATTGTACATATTGTACATTGGAGAAAGACTGCAATTTAAGTAGTGTGATCAGTTTGTATTACCTTATAAATAAAATACAATTATAGTGGCTGGCGGGGATCTACTTGGGAGATTAGGGTTCTGAGAAGAGACTGATGACCTCCAAGTCACCCCATCCCAATCCCCAGGATAAAGCCCCTCTCATTCTCACCAATTACCACCATTGAATGTTAGTTATAATGACAAACAAAGATAATAATGATTCGACATCCTTTCCTAATCTGTCCAGAACTCTTATTTTACAGCGGGCTTGCAAATCACACATAAAAAAAATAATAATTACACTGTAGTATAATTAAACCCTTCTCTCTCTCCCAAACCAAATCCCTTGCCCACCCAAGCCAAGCTTATCACCACCTCCAAACCTTGCCCTCTCTTACCCACCCAGGCTAAGTTTATTCCAACTTCCCTTTATTTCCCCCCTCCCTTTATCTCAGACACATTTACATCCCCTCTATACATCTACTTACTCATCCATTCTCTTTCATTCACACGCAACATATAGCCTCCGCACACTCTCCCACACACACACACACACACACACACACACACACACACACACACACACACACATCCATAGAACAATTATTGACAATTATTGACATACATGCTATATTTGCTCTTTTATATTGTCTTTTCAGTGACCATGTATCTCATTGGCATTGGCTAATTCTAATTCAACAGTTACTTGAGGACAGTAGAGTCTGGATTGTATTGAAGGGGGAAAGAATGTCTCAATTTACAATAAGCTGGTCTTGGGGATCACTGTATGTAGCCTAGTGTGCTTATCACTTTTTCCCGCTTCTTCCACTCCACAGGGCATTGGGCTCTCTTTCAACTGGAAAGGTTTCCTGCAGTATGTTCAGGGCTTCATCGCCGTTTGTGAACTCCATTCTCTGTGTTCCCTTCCATGCCCACAGCACTGCCGGGAATCGAAGTTGACACTTGATTCCTTTTTCCTCCAGTGACTGCCTGATCAGAATGAGTAGCTTGTGTTTTTTCCTCAGTTTAGCAGACAGGTCCTGGACAAATCAAATGTACTGGCCATGGATTTGTATCTCCTTTCCCCCACATGCTTTCAGAATGTTGACTTTGGTCTGATAGTTCCACAGTTTATAGATTACCACGAAAGGGAATTTAGCGTTCTTGTGTTTCACACCTATCCGATGGCATCGCTCCAGATCCTCCGGTGATACATCCACACCAAGCTCCTCCGATATTAGCTTGATCACTTGATCACCACATTTTTCCTCGTCTTCCGGTAGGGACAATATTCTCAAATTGTTTTGTCTTGTTCTGTTTTCTTGCTGGTCCAGTTCATCTTCTAAAGTTTGCACCTTTGTTTCTAGAAGGCCAATTTTGTTGTCCTTTTTGTACACGTGCTTGCCCTGTACATGCATATCTGACACGATAGACTCTACTTTCCTTTTGAGCAAATCTACTTTTTTAACAACTGATTGTAACAGTTCATTTGTTTTGGTGAGTATTGAGAGCATTTTAGCTGTCTTTTCCTGGATATCCTTTAGCTGTTCATTGCTCTCATTTGCATCTCCAAGTTGTTTTGGCTTGTTGGGTTTGGGTTGCAGCGTCGCTTTACCCACAGATTGGTTCGCTGTTGCATATAACTGACCGCTTACACTCTTCCGGTGTCACGATCTTCAAGGACGGACCAAGGCGCAGCGTGCCGGGTTGAGAAAAACATGTTTATTTAAGTTTAACTCACCAAAACAAAACCAATGAACAAAGATCGGACATGAACTGTGTAGCGCACTTCCCACAAAGACAGGAGGGAAAAAGGGCTACTTAAGTATGGTTCCCAATCAGAGACAACGATAGACAGCTGTCCCTGATTGAAAGCCATACCCGGCCAAAAACGAAGAAATACAAAAAGGAACAGAATGCCCACCCCAACTCACACCCTGACCAAACCAAAATGAGACATAAAAAGGCTCATACAGGTCAGGGCGTGACAGTACCCCCCCCCCCAAAGGTGCGGACTCCGGCCGCAAAACCTGAACCTATTGGGAAGGGTCTGGGTGGGCATCTATCCACGGTGGCGGCTCTGGTGCAGGACGTAGACCCCGCTCCACCTCTGGCTCCCTCCGCTTTGGTGGCGCCTCTTGGGTGGGGGCCCTCGCCGCCGACCCTGGACTGGGCACCCTCGTTGCGGGCCCCGGACTGGGCACCCTCGTTGCGGGCCCCGGACCGGGCACCCTCGTTGCGGGCCCCGGACAGTCTCTGGAGGCTCCGGACCGTCTCTGGAGGCTCCGGACTGGGGACAGTCTCTGGAGGCTCCGGACTGGGGACAGTCTCTGGAGGCTCCGGACTGGGGACCGTCTCTGGAGGCTGCGGACTGGGGACCGTCTCTGGAGGCTCCGGACTGGGGACCGTCTCTGGAGGCTCCGGACTGGGGACCGTCTCTGGAGGCTCCGGACTGGGGACCGTCTCTGGAGACCCCGGGCTGTGGGGAAGCNGATGCGCACAGGGGACCTGATGCGTGGAGCAGGGACAGGCCGTGCCGGGCTCTGAAGACGCACAGGGAGCCTGGTGCATGGAGCAGGGACAGGACGTGCCGGGCTCTGAAGGCGCACAGGGGACCTGATGCGTGGAGCGGGAACAGGATACACTGGGCCGTGGAGGCGCACTGGAGGTCTCGAGCGTACAGCCTGCACAACCCGTCCTGGCTGAATGGCTAATTTCGCCCGGCTTCTGCGTGGTGCTGGCACAGGACGTACTGGTCTGTGGAGACGCACCGGAGACACAGTACGCAGAGCCGGCGCAGGATATCCTGGTCCGAGGAGGCGTACTGGAGACCAAGAGCGCTGAGCCGGCACACTCCTTCCAGGCTGAACACTCCCCTTAGCCCGACAGATGCGGGAAGCTGGCATGTCGCGCACCGGGCTGTGAACACGCACTGGTGACACCGTGCGTTTCACCGCCTCACACGGTGCCTTACCAGTGCGATGCTCCCTCTGGTAAGCACGGGGAGGCGGTATTCCCCAGCCTGCCACCAAGGTCCCTTACCGTCCAGGATCTCCTCCCATGTCCAGGACTCCAGATAACCACGCTGCTTGGTCTCTTGGTGGTGGGAAGTTCTGTCACGATCTTCAAGGACGGACCAAGGCGCAGCGTGCCGGGTTGAGAAAAACATGTTTATTTAAGTTTAACTCACCAAAACAAAACCAATGAACAAAGATCGGACATGAACTGTGTAGCGCATAGACACATACACAAACTACAAACAAAGTTAATTTCCCACAAAGACAGGAGGGAAAAAGGGCTACTTAAGTATGGTTCCCAATCAGAGACAACGATAGACAGCTGTCCCTGATTGAGAGCCATACCCGGCCAAAAACAAAGAAATACAAAAAGGAACATAGAATGCCCACCCCAACTCACACCCTGACCAAACCAAAATGAGACATAAAAAGGCTCATACAGGTCAGGGCGTGACATCCGGTTGCTTGGGGATATATTGATCTATCAACTTTATAGGCTTAACTTAAACTGTGTTGTCTGGCTGCTCACTCCTGTATGCGCATGAGGTTTTATATCACCGGTTCTGCAAGAATACTGAGAGAGAGAGAGAACGCAAAGCCTTCCAGAATCTCCATTTGAAAATAGCAACGCCTGATGAGAAGGACCTTCGTTTACTTTATTTCTTCCCCTTGATGGTTAATTACAGCACATTCAATAAGGGGGAGGAGAGTGTAGACCGCAGCCAGGGTTGTGTAGAGACCCCAACGCAGTAAACAACACTTGAGGTTTGAGATTTACTGAGTCAGCCTGAGAGAGAGAGAGTGGGGGGGGAGAGAGAGAGAGTCTTAACATTATATTGTGGGACGGACGTTACTAGCCAAACTGGTGTCACGGTTGTCAGTGGAATTCTCCAGGGAAGTTTCTTGCTGGACCAGATCTAGTTTGTGGATGTCTGTCCCTCAATGTTGCTGTTATCAGAAGAGCCAGTCTGCGTCTAGACGGAACTAATCGAGCAGGCAGGCATTCTCGGACAGATGTTCAGCCAACTCTGATGGGTGACATGTCTGGTCAGTATGCAGGCCATGGAAGAACTGGGACATTTTCAACTTCCAGGAATTGTGTACAGATTGTGTACAGATCTGACAGTTGTAGAAATGTTTAGAAATTCTTTGGTTGTGCAAACCCACAGTTTCATCAGCTGTCCTGATGGCTGGTGTCAGACGATCCCGCAGGTGAAGAAGCCGGATGTGGAGATCCTGGGCTGGCATGGTTAAGCGTGGTCTGTAGTTGTGAGGCCGGTTGGACGTACAGCGAAATTCTCTGAAACAACGTTGGAGGCGGCTTATGGAAAAGAAATGAACATTCAATTATCTGGCAACAACTCTGGTAGACATTCCTGCACTCAGCATGCCAATTGCAAACTCACAACATCTGTGGCATTGTATTGTGTGACAAAACTGCACATTTTAGAGTGGCCTTTTATTGTCCTCAGAATGAGGTGCACCTGTGTAATGATAATGCTGTTTAATCAGTTTCTTGATATGCCACACCTGTCAGGTGGATGGATTATCTTGGCAAAGGAGAAACACTCACTAACAGGGATGTAAACAAATTTGTGCACAACATTTGAGAGAAATTAGATCCAAGGACAGATGATTATTTCTTCACAAGTTCACCTCTGGTCCCGGCACTGCTCCACACACTGACTTGATTACTCTAGATTAGAGAGGCTGACATGATGATTGCAGCACAGTAGAGCTTTTTCCCTCGTCTCTTTTATGGCACATTGTGCAGCGATATCTTGGACAGATGTTCTGCATTGAAGCGAGGCCTACGCTGATCTGCAACAATGCCCATACCCAGTCCTCTATGGCTGCTCCTTATATGCCTGAACTGAACTTTTTTTCTTGACTCTCTCCCACTCTTAATCTCTCTCTCTCTCTCTCTCTCTCTCTCTCTCTCTCTCTCTCTCTCTCTCTCTCTCTCAATATCTACAGTATTTCTCTCTCTCGCTCTCGTTCTCTCTCTCTGTCTGCCCCACTCTCTTTCCACCTCCCTCTCCCTCCCTCCCTCTATTTTTCTCTCCAACACTGTCCTCTCCCCCTTCTCTGACATCTCCAACATAGATATTTCTAATGGCATAATTAACATTGTGTTTATTGGAGGGTGAGGAGGTCAGGGGTCAGTATTTGGACAGGCTCTCACTACTGCCTGATGTTAAGGCTAATTGAGACAACTCTGTGTGCATCTCTGTCCTTCTCTCCCTGGTGCTGGCTGGTCTTTGGCCTGTGAGCCTGATTGCTCCCAGCTTGTTGCCAGCCTGGATCATGATAGGGTGGGTCATCAAGGGGATACAAGATGCCTGCTGGGGTTATGAGTGACTGAGTGAGAGGGAGATATTTCAATGGTGGTTCTTGCATATAAGTACAGTTAAAAAAAACATGATGGGTTTTGGTTCCTTTTGTATGTTTATTAGGATATAATGTGCTGATTTATATCAAAGTTGATAGGAGTGGTGCCATTTGTTCAAATATGTCTCAAGTGGAGAAGACCCCTCATCCACTCCAATGATGTTATTCCATACCACTTTTTGTTGAAATGCATCAAATATGTCAATGTAATGTATTTTACTAATTCATACTTTTGCTGCCATTTCCAGGTATGACAGAGTTGAGAAGGAACAGACAGAAAGACTGTGCCCAGTTTGACCACAAGAGCGCAGACTCAGAGGGCATACTGGTAGGCTGCCTACTCACTCACCACTCACCATACCCGTACCAGACCTGTTGCACTGGCTTCACCTGGGACTACAGATACATCCTCCCCTCCACAGGTTTTT
Source organism: Hucho hucho (assembly GCA_003317085.1). NCBI lineage: Eukaryota > Metazoa > Chordata > Actinopteri > Salmoniformes > Salmonidae > Hucho > Hucho hucho. The sequence goes on along the minus strand of QNTS01000075.1, from coordinate 78,704 downwards.
CTCCACATTTTCCCAAATTTCTAGGAGATGGAGGTACTGCCAAATTCTTTAAAATGACGGCTGATGGTAGAGAAATGAACATTAAATTCTCTGGCAACAGCTCTGGTAGACATTCCTGCACTCAGCAAGCCAATTGCACACTCCCTCAAAACTTGCGACATCTGTGGCATTGTGTTGTGTGACAAAACTGCACATTTTAGAATGGCCTTTTATTGTTCGCAGCACAAGGTGCACCTGTGTAATGATCATGCTGTTTAATCAGCTTCTTGATATGCCACACCTGTCAGGTGGATGGATTATCTTTGCAAAGGAGAAATGCTCACTAACAAAATTGGAAAGAAATAAGGGAAATATAAAGATAATTACAATTAATCTCAGTTGCATGTTCTACTATGAATATGTAATTTAGGAGTATGACTTATGATCTCTGACCTGGCACGGCCCCAGTAAGTGTTTGATGCTGCAGCCCTGAAAGGACATCTGCCCCTCATGGTTGGACAAGGCTCTTTGAAGTTGGCTGAAGTTAACCATGGGGACCACAACAGAACATCTCTCTGTCTGTCTGTGGGCCAGGTCAGACCTGCTTCATGTCATGATCAATTACAGGCCAGTCTCCTTAGCTTGCCTCGTTAGAGAGTTATGCTCAGAGACACACTGAAAGCTTTTTTGTTATTTACTGGGTGAGGCTTATGGGCTAGGGTTCGGATGCCATTGCATGGTCAATTCCCTGTTGCTACTCTCCTTACCGTTTATGGGAAGTCTCACCTCTCACATTCTCATCTCTTCTCACCTTCCTGTTCATCTTCATTGATAACCAATTGCTTTGATCCGAAAGGCTCTGGTGCCATTGGTTCCGTTATACCAGTCACTGACACTCTGTCTCCAGTGATGCAGGTCTACAAGACAGGATGCTGCCGTCTCCCTTAGTGCTGCTCCGCTCACACACACACACACACACGCACACACACACACACACAAGTCTGTTATTCCTCCAGCTGTCACCACGGCAACAGAGCTTGACTGTCTCAGGGTTCTGAAGGTTCCTGGTAAAAATAAACAAAGTTCAAGAGCAGAATCAACCAGAGGGGAGGAGAACGAGAGGAATGAGAAGTTCTTAGTTCTCACAATGCCTTGGATTCTCCAGCCATACATCATACTTGACCTACGATATTGTCATGCATCTCTCATTCCATTTACCGTTTCAGGTGCAACAAATGAGCTGTGTCCCTGGTCCTCCCAGGTTCAGAGTGTGTAATGCTCTGTGTTTTCCCTGCGTTTCAGTAACCTGTGCTGATTGCTGGGGAGCATAGGAAACACTCAGCAGACCTCCTCGTGTTGACAATACTGGCCTTTGTGGTTGGTTCCTGGCTGGAGTCAGAGCCTTCTGTAACCAGAGCAGAGCGGTGGTGGCCGTCTTGCTTGTTTAGCCCTACAGTGAGCAGATGGCACATTCAGCACATTCACTACAGTGGGCTGTATCAGGGGATGGATGCCCTGGCCTGGGGGACTCGTGTGTGTGTGTGTGTATGTGTGTGTGTGTTAGGGGTTAGGGAAAATAGGATTTTGAATGGGACTGAATTATATGTCCTCACAAGGTTAGCTGCGCAAGACTGTGTCTGTGTGCGTGTGGGTGCGTGCGTGCGTGTTTGCGTGTGCGTTTGTGTGCGCACAGCTGTCAAACGCACAGTGATGAATGAATTATAGTGAAAATAATACAGGGCCAGAATTTAGCCTACAGTAATCACACAAGGCACAGACAGACACTCACATACACAGAAAAAGAGAGAGCGAGAGAGTTAGACAGAGAAAGCATGCTGTCGCTTCTGGATTTCATTTACAATAATCCTCAAGCTTAGTAAATTCAACACAACGCTCATATTTTTCACTCCAATGTAGCATAGCCTATGAAACAAACATGCGTGCATCTCATCCAAAACAGACAACATTGTAAATTGTAAATCAAGAAATCGTTTCAATCTAAAAATTGTCAGGCTAGATCCATCCATGTTCTAACCACATTACACGCCTGTCTATAACAACTTCTTCCCAGTGACATAATGGTCCAATAACTTTGCTATATATCATTCCTCTACTGTATGTCTAGTCTGAAGAATATCTGTAGGAATTGTGGCATTACAAAGGTTTGGTTTATAATTAGGACCAAGAGTTTGTTATGACCACATAACCTGACCAGGAAAAACTCCAGGTCCTAGTTATGGGCTAGTTATTTCCTGGTCAGGTCATGTAGTCAGGAAATACTCCTGGCTCTATACTGTATAGATAATCATCCGGCCAAGAGGCAGCCAAATTGGGAATTGTTAGTGAGTTTTAATGATGACTTCTCCCCCTCACTCATGACTCAGACCTGTTTACCTGACCAGACCACCCTTCTTCTTTGATCCTAGTCAGAATGACCTACAAGGTCCAGGGTGGAATGTTACTATGTGTGTGTGTGTGTGTGTGGGTGGGTGTGTGTGTGTGTACTTCTCAGCTCGAAGATGGTGGAGTATGAAACACATTTGCCCACCAAGAAGAGGAGAGTGTGTGTGCATGCGTGTATGTGTGTGTATAACAGAGTGTGTCCATGCCTGCTTGCAATGGTAAATCTAAGCGCTGGCGGTTAGCTCTATAGGTCCAGTGGTGTGTCAGAAATATTTTTGCTATTTTCACAACCGAACAAGCAAAATTAAGTATGCAGGTAGGAATATGTGTATGTTTTAGGATGTACAGTATATTTTCAAATCAAGGCACTTTGACAAATGGACCATGTAGTATTTTCCTGCAGTCAATGACCAAAAGCGCCCTCTTTTGCTTCATGGGTGGAATGTTATTCCTAATTTTCATAATTTCATAATTCATTTAAAGAAAAACATTATATTTGACGTAAAATCTGGTGTTTCTATGTCAAACAGTTTTGTTATATTTCAGCCTTCTGTGATATTAAGTGTAATATTGGGACGCTAACTCAAAATTGACAAAGCATTGCTGTTGAACCAGCCTTAGTATGCTAGACCTAGGTTAATGGTAGCCTACGGAGGGTTTGAAAAAAAGCTATCTATTTTCTAAAACAACATTTCTAAATAGGATGGGGTCAGAAGCATGATATCATAAATCACTGCTCTCCTTCGATGGCACTACGTGCACATGTAGGCATAAATGTCTTTACGCAAAGCATTTGCACGTCTATACAAAATACTAGGCTCCTATAAATTGTATCTTTGCCTATGTGTGAGGCAGATTCTCAAAACAATTCTGCATTTGATATGCCATTATAGGAGGATGGAATAGTTTGGAGGACCTGTCCTTGGTAATCAGACGAGTGGCGCTCTTTGAAAATGGGGATGGATAGCCTACTTGAACAAGCAAAACGAAGTATGCTGGTATGTGAATTGGGAATAATGAAAAAGCATGAGGGGAAAAAAACGCCCAAATATTTCAAAGCACTCTCAGTAGACAATTTAAAACCTAATTTCTTCATAGGCTACTTGGACAATGGCCAGGATAAACAGATGCACCTATGCGATGCTGCTAAACCAGCATCGATTAAAGATCTTAAGCACGTACAAACTCTTAACATAATTGTACGAATTGGAATTCGTAACATATCATACGAATTGCAGGACGTAAGATATCATACGAAAAAGTATGATATAGTACACAATTGTGCACAATTTTCAGGCACCCGTTTTTCCTCTTGAGCACTACTTTCAAAACTGCTGGCTGAAATTATACAAAAGCCCTGGAGCATCACTTTAAGGGGAAGGTAGGCTATGCCTGTTTTTATATGAAATTAAACGAAATGGGGGGAAACCAATCATTTTTTTATGTTTCTAAATACGAGATTCACTAGCACAAATGGCACATCTCTCTTCCATGGGCACTGAGCGTCATGGCTGGATAGGCTGCGCTTCCTCCCATTGTCAACTGTGTTAACGAAGACCTGCTTTTTGTGGGTCTTAAAACTTCCCATTACCGCTGCATGAAATTGTCACTTTTGCACTTGTTTTTAAGGATAAACCTCAAATACTGCCACCCCTCACATCAAGCGAGATGATGTTAAACAGGTAATTTGCCAAAATTGTGTGTGATTTATGTCTCTCTGTTGCATGAAGAGAGCTTTCTCTCTCTCCTCTATTGAGCCGTTTCTGTCAGGCTACATGTTGGACTAGAACTGTCTGTGCTGCTCTCGCCTGCATCGTAAATCAAACAAACTCCCCTTCCCCAACCGAAAACCTCCTCCGTCATTTTTTTTTTTTACATTTTTGATAAAGTGTTCTTTATGCCACGTTATGCTCACTACAGTTCATACCCTTCGGAATCTTGTCTTGACACAGTGCTTTCTCAGTACATTTGATATGGTTCGCATTTTATAGCGTTTGAATGAACAGGGCCATAAACTATGAGGAACGATCATAAATATGGCCACATCTGAGGGTTCACATTCAGTAAATACAGTACATGCTGTGAAATAGTCAAATGGGTCTTCACAGACAAGGACTGTACTTCATAGTCTACTGTTTGTTTGATATCCACTGTCAGTGCATTTTGTTTTCTTTGATGTATTCAGTCATCATCCTGTCTTATGGGGTGTTTGTGTGGGGTTAATGAGGACATTTTTGATTAAGGGGACTGAAAGGGGCTGGCAGGTCAGATTCCACTCATACCAGGCTAGTAGGTGGCGGTAATGCAACAATTGTTGGATGCCAACTGCTGTTAAACCTCATCGAAGATGAAGACAACTTCTCTAACAACAGCTCTCCGCAAAAGCGCAAGTAGGATGAGTGCCCTGACAGGTGTCAAACTTCTGCGCATGTGGCAGGGTAGGGGCTAGGGCCTTTGGCATGGTGCCGATGCTGGCTAGGCCAGGCTATGTGTTGAGAGTACCACAGATGTCCCTGCAATCTAGTCAGTGTCCTGCCCTTTGCATAGTGAGAGCGTTAACAGGACATAAAGCAGGATGAAATGAAACAGATGTCTAGTTGCCTGTGAGAGCGAAATAGTGCGTGCACAAACACAGGTCCAACAAATGAGCTGTGTCAGTCATCAAGTCATCACAAACAAATCGTCCCTCTCTCTCACACTCACACACACACACACACACGCACACACACACACACACACACACACTGCAATCACACTTGTATATCAGCACCACACTTCCTCCAGGAGCTGTGTGTTGGGTTGAGACAGGAAGTCCCCGTGCTGCTATACAAGAGGAGAGAAGTGGGGGCATGGCAGGGTGAGAAAGCTATCCCAGGTGCCCCAGCTTCCCTGGAGATTACTAAGACATTTACCCAGGGGTCAAACAACTTGAAATGCTTGCACTCAATGTTGAGGTAAAGAAAGACTGCCACCTTACTGTGGTAGGATGTTATAGATGTCCGACAGCCCTGAGTGAGACGCTAGTATCTTTCACAAATTGCATGGCGAAACTAAAGTTCAGGGAAGTAATTATTGTTTGGGATCTAAACTGGGTTTGGTTCAAGCCTGCCTCTGACGATGTCAAGACTTACTGTGATACTCTGAATTTAACTCAGTTGATAAATGCCCCGACACGTCCTAATCTGAAGTGTCCTGAGAAATCAACCCTTATTGACTACGTTTTAAACACTTCTCTGAACAAGGGTTTTTACATGATACAGTGGGTATAGAATGTCACCATCCCCTTTTCAAAATGTTCCCCTTTTGTTGCCTTACTGTCTGAAATGAAAACACATCAAATCAGAAAAAAAGAATATCCCAAAAAACTCTGAATATGTATTAAAATTAAATCCATAAAATACCCTATTTGGATAGGTGAACAGTTTTTTTTGTGACAATTTCCTGTAAATAACCAATAAACATGCCCATTTAGGGAGCTAAAAAGTTATACATCAGAAGAAGCAAGTATGGGCCAACGCTAAGAGATCAAATGTGTATTGTTTCAGGCTTTGGTTCTTGAGGTTTTGGTACAGCTCTTATCAAGAAGTCAAAATCAGAGTATTGTTTATCTGCCATGACTGAAAACCTTAGTGACCCTTTCAAGTTTTGGAAAGTAATTAAAACGTTGAATGCAAACTGTAACTATGATTTGCATTGTGTAACTAAGGATTCTAAAATGGTATCTGACAGAGCTGAAATGTTGAACTGTTTTAATGACCTTTTTGTTTCTTCTGGTTTTCTTTTTAAGACTGCATAAAACTCTGATAATTAAGCATTTGTTGATGTAGAAGTGAGAAATTACCAGAGTTTTAGTTTTTACCCTTTTTCTGTTTCTGAGGTACATAAAGCTCTAAAGCATACTGACAAAAAAAAGAAAAAAAGCTTTCCTGACAATCTGGATCCAAATCGATTGACACTTGTAGCTGACTGTATTGCTGAGCTCCTAACCTAACTCTTTAATCTCACCCTTGAGCTAAATGTCATCCCTACTGTTTGGAAGTCAGCCTATGTTCTGCCTTGCTTGAAGGGAGGAAAACCCTCTAACCAGAATATCTACAAGCCTATTTCTAAGCTACCAGTTCTAGCTAAGATCCTGGAGGCCTTGTATCAATTGTGTCAATTATGTGTCAAGTACATTTGATCTATGTTTCAATCAGGTTTCAGAAAACAGCATGGCAATTTTACTGTGTCTTCCTTTTCATCGATCTGTCAAAAGGCACAGTTGATCATGACATCATGTTGCAAAGGCTTGTCAGCATAGGATTATCTGATCAGGCAGTCCCGTAGCTCAAAAGATGCCTGTCAGATAGAACTTAGTGTGTCCCGGTTGATGGCACGTCATCTGATATGATAACTGTCCAGAACGGAGTGCCACAGGGCTCTGTTCTTGAACCACTGTTATTTACCATCTATATTAATAATGTTGGTAGAAATGTGTCAAATTCTAGATTTCATTTTTATGCCGATGACACAGTTATTTTTTGTTGCGCAGCAACATAAGGGCTTTGAAGAACTGCAGTCTTCCTTTACTATTGTCCAGAATCCACTCTCTCAGCTGAAGTTGCTTTTCACTGCTGAAAATACAAAGTTGATGGTTTTCATGAAATCTAAGATGAAACCTCAGACTCTTCCACGTATAGTCACAATGGAGGATGAGCAAATAGAAATAGTAACAACTTACAAGTACTTGGGTTTCTTGACAGATGAGTGTCTCACCATTAAACTCCATATCAAAGGTCTTGTGAAAAAGCTTGTGCTCAAGTCAGGTTTTTATGTTTGCAATAAGTCATGCTTTTCTTTTGAAGCGTGACTGTAATTGATTATGGGGATATCTTGTTAAATGCCCCTGTTGCATCATTGCATATGCTAGCCAGTGTGTACAATGGGGTGCTGAGGTTTTTTACTTCAAGGCTTCAAGGCTATCACACATCACTGTACCCTCTATATGAGAGTGGGCTAGCCTTCCTTAGCTCTTTGGCGATTAAATTGGTACGTTTTTATTGATTTATTTTTGTACTTTTTACCCCCTTTTCTCCCCAATTGGTAGTTAAAGTCTTGTCCCATCACTGCAACTCCCATACAGACTCGGGAGAGCAAAGGTCAAGAGCCATGCATCCACACTGCTGGCTTAACCCTTGAAGCCAGCCGCACCAATGTGTCAGAGGAAACACCCTACAGCTGGCGACCGAAGTCAGCGTGCATACTGTAAGCCCGGACGCCTCATTGGTCTCCCGGTCGCGGCCGGTTGCGACACAGCCCGGGATCGAACCTGGATCTGTAGTGACGCCTCTAGCACTGCAATGCAGTGCCTTAGAACACCGCGCCACTCAGGAGACATTTTTATTTATAAGGCCATATTGAGGCAGCTCCCATTTTACTTGTGTAACTACATTGTCCAGCAGACAAATTAAAGCTATTGCCTGTACTCACGACTGTGTTTTGTTGATTGTGCCTAAGGCCCTTACAGAGCTAGGGGGAAAAAAGCTTTCCAGTTCTCTGCCCCTTCCGCTTGGAACAAGCTTCAAAACTATGATAGAAAATTAAGTGGGGGGCTGTTAATGTTTTGACCCCTAGTTGCACCACACTTTCCAAAACCATTTTGTTGTTCAATTTGTAAATGTATGTTTTTTAAACTGTAGTGCATTGTGTTTTATGTTGTAAATGTGTCTGCAACTTTGTGTGTTGCTATTGTAAAAGAGATGGTAATCTTAATGAGACTAACCTGGTAAATTAAAGGTTACAAAAAATACCGCTGTTGTGGGACACACAGAGCTGGCCTGGAAGAGCGTAAATTTGGATAGAGTAAATTCTCCTTTAGATAGTGTGTGACGTACTATTATGACTCCATATTGCACTTGATGTAAGTAGAACAATAGTACCAATTCATGCATCTGAGGTGGAGAGACATACTTTACTTTTTAAGGTCATTGTTTAGTCATGCCTCTTGCGTATTTCCATTAACCACTTACAATTTATTTATTATTTATTTTTACCCCCTTTTTCTCCCAAACTGTGATCCAATTCCGATCTTGTCTCATCGCTGCAACTCCCCAACAGGCTCGGAGAGGCGAAGGTTGAGTAATGATTTAGGTACATAAGGTAAAATTTAGAAAAATAGATTGTAACTCAATAGGACTAACCTGGATAAATAAACTCAAAATAAAAAAAATGGTGCATACTGTATCATGCAATGACATTGATTCATGATTCAGACAAATATACTCACGTGTGGAGTTTACAATCACATAGCCTCTTTATGGGTAGTACCTTCCCTTTATTTAAAATATGTATGTTGAAAATGAGTAAACTGGTGTTGGTTGGATTATGCCCTGAGCACTGTGGTGCAGATCTGAGCTGAAGACTTCATGTAGCTTTGAGCTCTGTAAAGGAGAGCTAAGCACTCTGTTTGACTTGGAGCTCTGTTTGAGCACTGGTGATTTTTCTGCTCTGTGAAAAACATGAAAACGTCTCGACTGGCAGAGGATGGAGGGTTTTCTGCTTTGGGGTAATCCTGTGTGATTCTCTGAGACTTTGTGTTCAGTCTCAAAAAAACTTCACCAAGATCTGCTCTGTATCTTAGCAACCACATGCCAACAATGGAGTGACATGGAGTATGATAGTGTGAAAGAAAGAGTGAGAGAGTTCTTGAGTCAATCATTTTAAATAGACACTCATAATTGATACTGACCAGAGTTTGGGCGCTACGAGTGGAACAAGCGTGTCAGCTAATTGAGGGAAAGCACCTTGTGTCAATAATTTGTTTATTTTCATTTGCATTTGCTGGCGCCTCATCGTCTGAGGCGGTTGGTGACGTTTAACATGAGGGAGGATTTTTTATTTTTATGAGCATGGCCTCCATTCTATTACAGCATATTGAATGACTGTCATTCATATTGCATTCACCCAGTTCAACGTAACATTCATAGGTTTAGGCTACTACATGACACTCAAATTGTCCTTATACCCATCATGATGAATAGCCTATGAATGAAAGTTTACAACGTAGCTGAACAGGTAGATATTTTTTTGTTGTAATCAGGGTCACAGACATTGACACATTCAATACCACCTTGCACACTGTTGCCTGCACCTAGCTGATCTAGGGTGTAACCGTTAGTCCAACAGTTGCAAATGAGAGTTTGGACAAATGTAGGTATGTTTATCCCAGTTTCGTTATGCTTGCTTCCGTTCAACAGAATCAGCAGAATGAAAAGGGAAAGGGAAAGGGGGATGCATTCAATTGAAATGTGTCCTCTGAATCAGAGAGGTGCGGGGGTTGCCAAAATCNATCAGGAAACTTTTTGTTTTGTTGTTTATGTATTTAACCCCTTATTTTGGCCACTAAACTATCTTCATGTATACTTCCATTATTTTTTTTAAACTGGCACCCTGCTACCTTCAGACTAGTCTTGTGAGGCAAAACAACCGACATGTACGTGTTCATGAGATACTCACCTTTCCACAGAGGGGTCACATTAGTGTGCAGCCCAAATGATTCAGATGCTACAGACAGAAGTTGTCAAATCGGATGTACCGACTTCAAACGAGTCCTGTGACACTTGTGGGGGTTGTAAAACATAATAGTTTGTGTGCCAAACTGTTCCGACTCTGCAGACGTTTTCGTGAGAAGACTGATTTTTCGGGATGTCTCATGATCTGACAAACACCGCTCTAGCTCTGCCACCTTCCACTGCTGATGCGGAAGAGCACCATCGGCGGATGCAGTAGATTGAGATGCATCCCAAGCTTCAATTGATGGATTTTGATAGGGATATTTTATTATGCAAATAAATGTTCATGGGGCTGTGGACATCAACTCTAGGGGGTTAAATTATTTGGTGACGTAAATATATTTAGTATACTTGTATCCAAAAAGGATAACTTTTTAAATGTTTCACTATTATTATTTTTATAAAATTCACTGAGGATGGTCCTCCCCTTCCTACACACACACACACTCTCTCACACACACACACACTCATGGCATGTGTTATATGTATTATTTATGGGCTGTATATATGGACTTTGTGTACATGTACTGCAGTAAGTTGAGCTGGGGGAGGGCTGGCTGTTAGTAATGCTGACTGTTTGACTGTACCTCTACTCTGTCCTGATGAAGAATGGGCCTGTCACAGCCCCAGAACAGGGCCCAGCTGTGGGCCAGTGTGATTGAGACGCAGGGTTCTGGTAACTGGGCCTGACACACAGTAAGGCGAAAGCCTTCAGAGCCACATCCATCATGCTGTAGTCAAGATCTGCTAGCCACCCAAATCAGGCCAGAAACTATCCACTGCCTGGGCACCGACACCATTCAGTACCATTTAGACCAGGGGTGTGAAACTCATTTTGCCCTGGGGGCCGCATTCGGTATTCAATGAGTTCTGGAAGTCAGCACAGAATTTTTTGTATATTTCTTCACTGTAGAAATTAGTAAAACATTTTCCTCTTTCCATCATTTTGGGAATTGTATATGTTCTGTGACTGTCTAGCTTTCATTTCGGTGAATATTAGGGAGCTGGACACAGTCAAGAAACTGTGTGAATGTAGGTCCATTATCATGTCTACGCAGTTTATATTTGGTTTTAGTAATTTTTAAGTATAATGAGTTATAATGTCCAGGTTCTTTAAAGAAAAGCACATTTTTTGTCTATTAAAATAACATCAAATTGATCAGAAATACAGTGTAGACATTGTTAATGTTGTAAATGACTTGTAGCAAGAAAATCTACATAGGAGTAGAGGCCCATTATCAGCAACCATAACTCCTGTGTTCCTATGGCACGTTGTGTTAGCTAATCCATGTTTATAATTTTAAAAGTCTAATTGTGTCACGACTTCCGCCCCAAAGTCGGTCCCTCTCCTTGTTCGGGCGGCGTTCGGCGGTCGACGTCACCGGTTTTCTAGCCATCGCCGATCCACTTTTCATTTTCCATAGGTTTTTCCTTGTTTTACACACCTGGTTTCAATCCCACAATTACCTGTTCATTATTTAACCCTCTGTTCCCCCATGTTTGTTTGTGAGTGATTGTTGTTTGTATTGCGGTCTGTTATTGTGGGCTTGGCATATTTTGCCGTGTATTGTTATATTTTGTTGAGTAAATTGCTATTATTACTCATATCTGCTGTCCTGCGCCTGACTCCTTTTCACCAGCTACACACAGACGCATTACAAATTGATCATTAGAAAACCCTTTTGCAATTATGTTAGCACAGCTGAAAACTGGCCTTCTTTAGACTAGTTGAGTGTCTGGAGCATCAGCATTTGTGGGTTCGATTACAAGCTCAAAATGGCCAGAAACAAGACCTTCTTCGAAAACTCGTCAGTCTATTCTTGTTCTGAGAAATGAAGGCTATTCCATGTGAGAAATTGCCAAGAAACTGAAGATCTCGTACACCGCTGTGTACTACTCACTTCACAGAACAGTGCAAACTGGCTCTAACCAGAATAGAAATAGGAATGGGAGGCCCCGGTGCACAACTGAGCAAGAGGACAAGTACATTAGAGTGTCTAGTTTGAGAAACAGACACTTCACAAGTCCTCAACTGGCAGCTTCATTAAATAGTACCTGCAAAACTCCAGTCTCAACGTCAACAGTGAAGAGGCGACTCCGGGATACCAGCCTTCTTTAATCAGCACAACAGTTTTCAGCTGTGCTAACATAATTGCAAAAGGGTTTTCTAATGATCAATTAGCCTTTTAAAATGATAAACTTGGATTAGCTAACACAACATGCCATTGGAACACAGGAGTGATGGTTGCTGATAATGGGCCGATGTAGATATTCCATAAACAATTGCCCGTTTCCAAATGACAATAGTCATTTACAACTTAAACAATGTCTACACTGTATTTCTGATCAATTTTATGTTATTTTAACGGACAAATAATTAGGGAAAAAAACAGGGAGATGAACCCAAACTTTTGAATGGTAGTGTATATATACAGTACCAGTCAAAATTTTGGACACACCTACTCAACGTTTGTACTATTTTCTACATTGTAGAATAATAGTGAAGACATCAAAACTATGACATAACACATATGGAATCATGTATTAACCAAAAAAGTGTTAAACAAATCAATATATATTTTGTATTTGAGATTCTTCAAAGTAGCCACCATTTGCCTTGATGACAGCTTTGCACACTCTTGGTATTATGGATTATTGTGTGTTTATTTATCAACAAGGCTGTAATGTAACAAAATGTGGGAAAAGGGAAGGAGTCTGAATAGTTTCCCAATGCACTGTATACTACTTGAGGCCGAGGCTGTTATTCACCCAGTCCCAGACCAGATTGGGATTAAACCAGACCCTCCAGAAGAAAAAGACTCTGGTTCATGTGTTTGGTTCCTGTGTTTGGTTCATGTGTTTGGCAGGCGTCCTGAATAGGGAGGGCAGGGCAGGACGGGCGCCCAGGGGAGAGATGAGACTTCCTAGTGAAAGAGCCACAATAATGGGGAATTTCACGGCTGCTGGTTGGGAGTGGAACCCCCTGAAAGGACCAGTCTGCGCGAACATCAGCCCCCGCCTGGGGGGTCACCATTGTTGGGGTACGGAGAGGGGACATGGGAGTGACATCATCATCATTAATGCCAATGAGAACAACAGCTGTCTGGAAGCTGCTGTCCCTTCTATTCATACTTTCTGATATTAAGTCTACAGAATCAGTTTAGGTTCATGTATTACTGCTGTATTGTCAACTATCACAAACAATATCTTGCCCTTGGCAATAACTGAAACTGAGTCACCAAAAGTTGTTTTGTCTGCTTGAATGGTGCTCTCTCTCCCTCTTTCGCTGTATCGCCTGCTTGGGCTCTCTCATCTCTCATTCTCTCTCTCTTTCTTTCTCTGAAAGGATGCGTTGTTGTAAAGAAAGATTCTTTACTCTGAAAAAAGCATGTCTCTTTTTTCTGAGCTAGAAATTCAAACAGACCTGGAGTTCTTTTTGGTCACTGCTGCCATTCTCTGTTCTGTGCACCAGCAGCCTCATCAGCCAATCAGATCCCTACATGCTGTTTTGAAGTTCTTTAACACAAAGACATTCTTTGAAGTTATTCATTGTGACAGTGCTCTGTTGAGTCAGCTGACATCGTCAAACCTTACGCACAAAAGCGGAGCTTAACTTGAACCCCAAAGTAGGCTATATCATGGTGGGTTTTCTACTTTTCCATCTTGGAATTGCTCTCAGATCATCTGGACAGTTTATTTTGAGACGTTTACCTTTTATAACTAGGCAAGTCAGTTAAGAACAAATTCTTATTTACGATGCCGGCCTACACCGGCCAAACCAGGATGATGCTGGGCCAATTGTGCGCTGCCCTACCGGACTCCCAATCACGACCGGTTGTGATCAGTTGAATCTTTGTTTTTTTCCTCTTAGTGTGAGCAGTGGGTGAAGTGGCGGAATTGGCTGATCAAACGTTGACTAGCCTGGGTGATTGGACCCCCTTTTGTTCCACTGGCTTGTACAAACACAGCCCACTCTGGCTCCCTCAGGAAGCAGCAGAGGATGAAAAGACGGTGTGAATATATATCAGGTAAAAGGATATACAGAACACTCCTTGGTATTTATTTGGACAGTGAAGCTAAAACTTCTAATTTGGCTCTATACTCCAGCATTTTGGAATTGACAGTGTAGAATGTCACCTTATATTTGAGGGTATGTTCATACATATCTTTTTTACCGTTTAGAAATGAGAGCACATTATGTATCTATTCCCAACCCATCTGAAGGTGTCATAAGTATTTGGACAAATTCATTTATACTGTATGTGTATTAAAGTCTAATATTCCTAGCACGCAATGACTATATCAAGCTTGTGACTCTACAAACATGTTAGATGCATTTGCAGTTTGTTTTGGTTGTGTTTCAGATTACGTTTTACCCAATAGAAATGAATGTTAGATAATGTACACTAAGTGTACAAAACATTAAGAACACCTTCCTAATATTGAGTTGCGCTTTTGCCCTCAGAACCGCCTCAATTCGTCGGGGCATGGACTCTACAAGGTGTCAAAGCGTTCCACAGGGTGGTGGACCATCCTTGATGCACATGGGAAAAACCTGGCACCTACTACCATACCCCATTCAAGGGCACTTAAATATTTTGTCTTTCCCATTTACCCTCTTAATGGCACACATACACAATCCACAATCCGTCTCATTTGTCTCAAGGCTTAAAAACCCTTCTTTAACTTGTCTCCTTCCCTTCATCTACACTGATTGAAGTGGATTTAACAAGTGACATCAGTAAAGGATCATAGTTTTTACCTTAATTCACTTGGTCAGTCATTATGGAGTCACTTTTATTGTAAATATGAATAGAATATGTTTCTGTAAACTTCTACATTAATGTGGATGCTATCATGATTACGGATATCAATGAATGAATTGTGAATAATGATGACTGAGAATGTTACAGAGGCACAAATATCATACCAAACTCTTTTGTTCTTGTGTTGGGAACATTATATAAAATGCATTGATTGATCTCAGATGGTGTTGTTCATTATCTGTAGGGTGAATAAAGTGCTTAAATATAGTGAGTCCGTCGCCTTACAGTTAAGGATGGCCATCCTGCTAACTGATATAAGGTACAGTGATGTGCAAGAGGTCTTGTGTTGGTTACAAATCTTCTAGCTGCATGGTAAAGTGTGTCTAGAGTGTGCAGGTGTCACGACTTCCGTCTTTATTGTACACACCTGTTGTTAATTTGCTCCCAATCATGCTCCTGCTTATATTCCTCCTTTTCACCTCTTCCCCTTGTGCGTGATTGTTATTTAGAAATTGTTATTTTCTCAGTCTGTGTACTGAGAGCTGGGATTATTCCTCGTTGTTCAGGGTTGTTTTATTTCGCCCGTCTATTTTGTTTGTGTGGGTATTATGCAGCACAGATTTATTTTGTATTTTTCTGGTGGCTTTATTAAATTTTACCTTCACACGCATCTCAACGTCCTGCGCCTGACTCCTTCTCCACTACATAACCACAGCCATAACAGCAGGTAACACCCTGGGCCATTCATGTACAGAACATCACCAAAGGCAAAAAAAAAAAGTCTACAACAAGGTCTTTACTTGCTTGAAATGAAAAAAAAGACTTGTACCTAAATAAAAAAGGGAGCTGTTGAATGTGCACCTTAAAGGACATAGTTTCATCAAGGTGAAATCCCAAGTACTTGTATGAGGACACCACCAATAATAGGTATTTGTCGATGGCCTTTTCTCATTTGCATTCTCCTCTCATCCTCTCTCCTCGTCTCCTTCTCAAAAGGTCAGAGTTCCCTCCCCTCTCACCTTTCCTCCAATGGGTTTTGAGAAGGAGACAAGGAAAGAGAAGAAAGGACGTGAGGAGTATTCAATTGAGAAAAGGCCTGTGTGTCTGTCATTTGGCATATTCTGTATACATCACAGGAGGTTGGGGCCACCTTAATTGGGGAGAACGGGCTCGTGTTAATGACTGGAGCAGAATTAGTGGAATGGTATCAAATTCCTTAAACGTGTTTGATGCTATCCCATTTGCTCCATTCCGGCCATTATTGTGAGCTGTTCTCCCCTCAACAGCCTCCTGAGGTATGAATGTATATATACATATATATTACAGTACCAGTCAAAAGTTTGTACACACGTACTAATTCAAGGGTTTTTCTTAATTTTTCTATTTTCTATAATAAAAGATATATATATATATATATATATATATATATATATATATATATATATATATATATATATTTCACCTTTATTTAACCAGGTAGGCTAGTTGAGAACAAGTACTCATTTACAACTGCGACCTTGCAAAGATAAAGCAAAGCAGTGTGACACAAACAACAACACAGAGTTACACATGGAATAAACAAGCGTACAGTCAACACAATAGAAAAAAAAGAAAGTCTATATACAGTGTGTGCAAATGGCATGAAGAGGTAAGGCAATAAATAGACCATAGTTGTCAGGTCCTGGCCATAGAGAGCCCTCGGGGTTCTCTATGTTTTAGGTCAGGACGTGACTAGTTGGGTTTCTATGTAGGATTTTCTATGTTTGGTTTTGTGTGTGGTTCCCGATTGGAGGCAGCTGTTATTCGTTGCCTCTAATTGGGGACCATACTTAGGGTGTTCTTTTTCCCACCTGTGTTGTGGGTTATTGTGTTTTTTGTAAGTGCCTGTATGCGCTACGCCGTAGGTTACGATCTGTTATTTCTGTCTTGTTTTGAACGTTTTACTGCAATTAAAAGATGTGGAACTCCATGCACGCTGCGCCTTGGTCTGTTCTTTACGACGATCGTGACAGAATAACCCACCCCCAAAGGACCAAGCAGCGTGCCCAGGTGAAGGAGAGTTGGACCTGGGAGGAGATTCTGGGGGGTCGCGAGACCCTTCCTTGGCGGGAGTCACTGAGGAGAAAAGAGGGACAGCAACGACGCCGGGGTCCGTGACCACACAATTTTTCGAGGGGGGCACATGGGGCTGTCGGTCGAGCAGAGGAGAGAGCCTGAATGGAGGAATATAAAGGAGTTTAGGGGAAGGATATCTAAGAGAGGTATTGGCGAGGAATGAGCTTCAGCGCAGGTGCCTAGAGGAGCGTCTTCCCAGCCCGGTACGTCCTGCGCCAGCTCTCCGCACTCGCCCTGAAGAGCGTGTCATCAGTCCGGTGGAACCTGCGCCGGCTCCACGCACCAGGATTCCAGTGCGCCTTCCCAGCCAGGTACGTCCTGTGCCAGCTCTCTGCACTCGCCGTGAAGAGCTTGTCATCAGTCCGGTGAAACCTGTGCCGGCTCCACGCACCAGGCCTCCAGTGCGCCTCTCCAGCCCGGTACGTCCAGTGCCAGCTCCCCGCACTCGCCCTGAAGTGCGTGTCATCAGTCCGGTGAAACCTGTTCCGGATCCACGCACCAGGATTCCAGTGTGCCTTCGCAGCCAGGTGCGTCCTGTGCCAGCTCTCCGCACTCGCCTTGAAGTTCGTGTCATCAGTCCGGTGAGACCTGTGCCGGCTCCACGCACCAGGCTTCCAGTGCGC
Source organism: Hucho hucho (assembly GCA_003317085.1). Taxonomy (NCBI): domain Eukaryota; kingdom Metazoa; phylum Chordata; class Actinopteri; order Salmoniformes; family Salmonidae; genus Hucho; species Hucho hucho. The sequence goes on along the minus strand of QNTS01000075.1, from coordinate 61,268 downwards.
CTTCCCAGCCAGGTACGTCCTGTGCCAGCTCCCTGCACTCGCCCTGAGGAGCGTGTCACCAGCCCGGAGCGACCTGTGCCAGCTCCACGCACCAGGTTTCCAGTGTGCCTTCCCAGCCCGGTACGTCCTGTGCCGGATCCCCGCACTCGCCCTGAAGAGCGTGTCACCAGTCCGGTGCAACCTGTGCCGGCTCCACGCACCAGGCCTCCAGTGCGCCTTCCCAGCCCGGCACCAGGGCCGGTGCCCTCATCTGCGCCGGTGTCCAGTCCAGGCATGGCGTTAAGTCCAGCCACTAGGCCGAAGCTTTCCTCTGCGCCGGGGGCCAATCCGGGCAAGGCGTTCAGCCCGGTTCCGCGGTCTGAGCGGGTGATACGTCCCGCACCGTAGCCGCTACCAACACCTAAATGCCCACCCGAACCCTCCCCATTTAGTTCTGGTTGTGCGCCGGAGTCCGCACCTTTGGGGGGGGGTACTGTCACGTCCTGGCCATAGAGAGCCCTCTGGGTTCTCTATGTTTTAGGTCAGGACGTGACTAGTTGGGTTTCGATGTGGGATTTTCTATGTTTGGTTTTGTGTGGTTCCCAATTGGGAGGCAGCTGTTATTCGTTGCCTATAATTGGGGACCATACTTAGGGTGTTCTTTTTCCTACCTGTGTTGTGGGTTATTGTGTTTTTTGTAAGTGCCTGTATGCGCTACACCGTAGGTTACAATCTGTTATTTCTTTCTTGTTTTGAACGTTTCACTGCAATTAAAAGATGTGGAACTCCATGCACGCTGCGCCTTGGTCTGTTCTTTACGACGATCGTGACAATAGTATTGAAGTAATTACAATTTAGCAAATTAAAACTGGAGTGATAGATGTACAGATGATGTGCATGTAGAAATACTGGTGTGCAAAAGAGCAGAAAAGTAAATAAAAACAATATGGGGATGAGGTGGTAGATTCGATGGGCTATTTACAGATGGGCTATGTACAGCTGCAGTAATCGGTTAGCTGCTCAGATAGCTGATGTTTAAAGTTAGTGAGGGAAATATAAGTCTCCAGCTTCAGCAATTTTTGCAAATCGTTCCAGTCATTGGCAGCAGAGAACTGAAAGGAAAGTGGCCAAAAGAGATGTTGGCTTTGGGGACGACCAGTGAGATATACCTGCTGGAGCGCGTGCTATGGGTGGGTGTTGTTATCGTTACCAGTGAGCTGAGATAAGGCAGAGCTTTACCTAACAAAGACTTATAGATGACCTAGAGCCAGTGGGTCTAGCGACGAATTTGTAGCGAGGGCCAGCCGACTAGAGCATACAGGTCGCAGTGGTAGGTGGTATATGGGGCTTTGGTGACAAAACGGATGGCACTGTGATAGACAGCATACAGTTTGCTGAGTAGAGTGTTGGAGGCTATTTTGTAAATGGCATTGCCGAAGTCGAGGATCGGTAGGATAGTCAGTTTTACGAGGGTATGTTTGGCGGCGTGAGTGAAGGAAGCTTTGTTGCGAAATAGGAAGCCGATTCTAGATTTAATTTTGGATTGGAGATGTTTAATATGAGTCTGGAAGGAGAGTTTACAGTCTAGCCAGACACCTAGGTATTTGTAGTTGTCCACATATTCTAAGTCAGAAGACATAATAGTGAAGACATCAAAACTACATCAAAACTATGAAATATGGAATCATGTAGTAACCTAAAAAGTGTTAAACAAATCAAAATATATTTGAAATTTGAGATTCTAAGTAGCCACCCTTTTGCCTTGATGACAACTTTGCACACTCTTGGCATTCTGTCAACCAGCTTCATGAGGTAGTTACCTGGAATCCATTTCAATTAACAGGTTTGCCTTGTTAAAAGTTAATTTGTGGAATTTAGGGCTATGATGACTGGAGTCAGAGATGACACTGGCACATGAAAGGGGTTCTCAATGAAGTACTCCATGATATCCTTGAATCTTGACTCAAACTCCAACTTCAACTCTTC